>JAWMAG010000003.1:22125000-22177500 GCA_037013455.1 Ceratitis rosa | reverse complement strand
AATAAAATTTTAATTCCAAATTTGTTTAAAACAATCGTTACCATAAAAATTTCTTGTTCATATTGGATTTTTTTTTTATTTACTATAATTTATTATTAATTTTTTATTATTTGTTATTTATTATTTATTATTTATTATTTATTATTTATTATTTATTATTTATTATTTATTAATTATTATTTATTATTTATTATTTATTATTTATTATTTATTATTTATTATTTATTATTTATTATTTATTATTTATTATTTATTATTTATTATTTATTATTTATTATTTATTATTTATTATTTATTATTTATTATTTATTATTTATTATTTATTATTTATTATTTATTATTTATTACTTATTATTTATTATTTATTATTTATTATTTATTATTTATTATTTATTATTTATTATTTATTATTTATTATTTATTATTTATTATTTATTATTTATTATTTATCATTTATTATTTATTATTTATTATTTATCATTTATTATTTATTATTTATTATTCATTATATATTATTTATTATTTATTATTTATTATTTATTATTTATTATTTATTATTTATTATTTATTATTTATTATTTATTATTTATTATTTATTATTTATTATTTATTATTTATTATTTATTATTTATTATTTATTATTTATTATTTATTATTTAATATTTATTATTTATTATTTATTATTTATTATTTATTATTTATTATTTATTATTTATTATTTATTATTTATTATTTATTATTTATTATTTATTATTTATTATTTATTATTTATTACTTATTATTTATTATTTATTATATATTATTTATTATTTATTATTATTATAAATGAGTTTTTATTTATTAGTTATTATTAATAAATTATTATTTACTATTTGTAATATTTTATTTATTACTTGTAAATTATTATTTGTTATTTGTTATTCATTATTTGTTATTTAATATTTATTAGTTATTATTTATTATTTTTTATTAAATTTATATATTTATCGTTATTTGTTATTTTTTGTTTATTATTTATTATTGATACTTTGTTTTTTATCATTTGTTGTATATTATTTGTTTTTTATTCCTAAACAAATTTTTATTTTACTTATTGTTTGTTTATTTCCTATTATTCAATTTTTAAAATTTGGCTTTAACCACCTGTAATATTATCCGATGTGAATACGGGAAGTTGGGTCGGAAATAATGCACTCCAGTGTAAAAACTTAATTTGAATCAAATATATACAATTTATATATTTTTGATTTTTATTATAATTTTAAATAGCTTTTTTTATGAATATGTGCATGTTTACCCTTTAAAAACTTGGTTCAGACCAAACTCCTTAGCCGGAGTAAAATACATACTGTCTCAGTTTGCCTCTTTCTTCATATATTCTTTCCTTTTTTTGTTATTTTTTTTTATTTTTTAATTATTTTGAATATATGTTTCATACACGTACATTCTTTTGCACGTCGAACAAGCTCCCGCACTTCTTGTTGTGTATTTTTTTTCCAACTTTTCACTGTTTACACATATTTCACGCCCGACACAAGTTCCGCTTTCCGGTCTCGCCGTCGTGTTTATCGATATTTTGCAGCTACTGCAGCATGCCTGAACAACCGCGGCAGCACTCGGCATTTATTTGCGAAACTTTTCACCCTACAGTTTCTATTAATTTCTAATTTTCATACACTTAAAATATATGTTTTTATTTGTAGTTATCACTTTTCTTACAATTATTTTTAGCAATTTCTTCAACAATAGCTTGACTGCCAGCAGGTGCGCTGCTGCTTGACCAAAGCCGAAAAAAAATTCCAATTATATATGTCAACACACGCGCGCTAACAGCACAGAATATTAGCTCGTCAACGTCAAATTTGCACCGCCCGCAAGTGAACCGTCACTGACGTTCATCGCACGACTAACACGCTCGTCGGCTTTACTTGGCATGCGGCCATATGTGCAGGCTCCCAAAACCTGGCAGGCGATTGTGTGTATGTGTATGCGTATGCTTAAATTTTAGTTGGTGAATTACACTCGTGCGTAAGTTTAGGCGCTTCGGTTCAAATGAATTTTGTTGAATTCGTTGGTAGTGAGAGAATGTAACTGACCTTGTCAGTTAAGTTAAGTGAGGTGAGTTTTATCAGTGTTGGAGAGTGCCTTAACTGGGTTGTGGTAGTGAACTTCCGGTGGTGGTGTGTTTTTGTGAGAGCCTTCAGGAATGTGTGGTGTAAGTGTAACGCTGCTAATAAAAGTGTGGGGAAAAATCCTGCAAACGGGGAAATAATTGTCGTGTCGCTTAAGCTTCCCCTCTTGAGTTGAATGAACACTGTAAGTGAAATTTTATTCGCACGAAAGTTAAGTGGTGAGTTAAGAAACTGTTTTATAACCGGTTGGATATGTTGAGGTAGGTCTAAGGATATTCAAATTTTGATAATTAGAATTTGAAAGATGGTCCTATATAACTGTACATCAAGTCTTTGGCATGACAGTCTCCAAGGAACAGGTTTTTTGGATCTTTCACCATCGTGGTTAACTCTAGATTAAAGCTTTTAGTACTTAGCACTCTTTTTGAAATTAAAGTCAAAACAGAAAAACCTAATATGGCAGGTCAGAGTTTGCTCTAGCATCAAGATTTAACTACATAACCCCGAAAAATGCAGGCCACTAGCTGCAACCAGGGAATTAAAAACATGTACAGAGTAGTCCCAAGTGACTGTGTGAACACTTCAATATAATTACTTAAGCGAAATCTTTTCAAGTTCATCCTTATAAGTGACTTGTTTTACATATTAGTTAGCAGAGACCTCTACTTGAACTGAGAATTTCTCCACATTGCGGTTAAAATTAAGTTACAGTTATATGTGGCACCAAATGCAACTCACCTTTCCTTGAGAGCAGAGAGATAATAAGCCAAACACAGATCTGCTCTTAGTCTCTTGGCAATGACATGTTAAGTAACTGTTATACGGCTGTTGAAATATTCTCTATTATATGGCATTTCACTGCAATTATTTCGAACACTTTGCGAATAAATATTTAAAAGGGAACTTCTGTTATGTCTTCAGGGCATGAGATGAGTTTAAAAGTTAAACGCTGCTTTAGTAAGATCAAATAAAGAATGATCTGGCTTTGCGGAAGAGGAAAAGGAAGAGGAAGAGGAAGAGGAAGAGGAAGAGGAAGAGGAAGAGGAAGAGGAAGAGGAAGAGGAAGAGGAAGAGGAAGAGGAAGAGGAAGAGGAAGAGGAAGAGGAAGAGGAAGAGGAAGAGGAAGAGGAAGAGGAAGAGGAAGAGGAAGAGGAAGAGGAAGAGGAAGAGGAAGAGGAAGAGGAAGAGGAAGAGGAAGAGGAAGAGGAAGAGGAAGAGGAAGAGGAAGAGGAAGAGGAAGAGGAAGAGGAAGAGGAAGAGGAAGAGGAAGAGGAAGAGGAAGAGGAAGAGGAAGAGGAAGAGGAAGAGGAAGAGGAAGAGGAAGAGGAAGAGGAAGAGGAAGAGGAAGAGGAAGAGGAAGAGGAAGAGGAAGAGGAAGAGGAAGAGGAAGAGGAAGAGGAAGAGGAAGAGGAAGAGGAAGAGGAAGAGGAAGAGGAAGAGGAAGAGGAAGAGGAAGAGGAAGAGGAAGAGGAAGAGGAAGAGGAAGAGGAAGAGGAAGAGGAAGAGGAAGAGGAAGAGGAAGAGGAAGAGGAAGAGGAAGAGGAAGAGGAAGAGGAAGAGGAAGAGGAAGAGGAAGAGGAAGAGGAAGAGGAAAAGAAAGAAGAAAAAAGAAAAAAGAGGAAGGGAAGAGAAACAAAAATAATTGGAAGAAAAAATGAGATAAGAGGAAAAGAAAAAGAGGAAGAATAAGATAAGGCTAAAAAAGCATGAAAAAATTGAAAAACGGAAGGAAGGATAGTCTGAAAATGGGGAAAAACGAGAACAAATGGAAAAGACGAAGAAGAAGAAAAGAAAGAGTAGGAGAGAAAAATAAGAAAAGAAAAACTAGAATAAAGGGAAAGGTGAAAAAGAAAAGCTAGAAAGAACAGCTGGATAAAGGAAAATACTTACAAAAGTAAACACAATAAAAGAAGAAAGTAGAGAAAAAGAAATAAAGAAAAAAGAAAAAAGGGGAAAAGGGAGAAAGGAAAGAAAAATAAAACGAGGGAAAAACGAGTAAAAAAGAAAGGAAGAAGAAGAAGAAAAGGGGGAAAAAATTAAAACGAGAAAACGAGGAAAAGTTAAATTTAAAAATAAAAATAAGAAGAGGAAGAAAATGGTGGAAAATAAAATAAGAAAAACACTAAAATGGAGGAAAATTAAAAATAAAAAGAAAAACAAGAAGACAAGAAAAAAGAGGAGATATAAGCTTAATAAGACTGATAATAGCAGATTGAGAATGCGGAGCTCTTGCCCTTTGCCAGAAACTTTTTTTAAATTGTATTTTTTACAATATAAAAATGTAAATAATTTAAACTTAAATAAATTATTCTTTCCTTGATTTATTTTTACAACTTCCAAGGTTTTCCCATATATTCTACATGCCTGTATGTATATATGTACGAATGTGCTATCATTAAAGAAGAAAATCATATGAGAGAAAAAATTAAAAACCAAAAACCACTGAGATCTATAATTAAAATAAAAAAAAACAAAAACAACAAGACCCACAATTCAAGGTAAAGTGAGGAGAGTAGAAAATACAAAAGAAACAGCATAAAAGCCACAGGCTGCTAACCAAAGAAGAAGCGATAATGCGTGCAAGTGGAAGACGCAAAAGAACCGAACGCAAGTAATACCAAAGCTTATGTGTATATGTATGTATGTATGTGCCTGTATGTGCAGATGTGCAATTGAAATGAAATGCATAAACGTATGACTAACAAACAAAAGCGCGATGTATAAACACTTCAAAGCAGGCCTACGGTGGCAGAAAGAGCAAAGGGAAAGTAAAAACAAAAATGAGAAAAAAAAAATATATATATAGGTATATATTTAAGCCGACGCCTGGGTGTGTATGTATGGGAGTGCGCCATTATTACATGTCAAAGTTGTGTTGTCGTCTTTAAGGCGCAGTCAGCGGTGGCGTTGATGGTGAAAAAAAAAATCACAAAAAAAAAAAATAAATAAAATAAAAAAAAACAAAAAATAAATAAATAAAAAAGAAATAAAAAAACATATAGCAATACAAAAAAACCAGAGCGCTTAATGTAAGGAGAAAATCGAAAATTAAAAAAAAACAGTGTAGAATGAGGCAGCACTAAAAACGGCAAGCCCAATGCACAAGGATAATGACAAAGGATTAAAGATAGGGGTAAGGAAAGTGTTAATGTCATGAGCATATGGTATATGTGGAGCATTAAAGATAACTGCCAACATTAGTATGTGTGTATGTATATGAAATGACAAGTAAATGCTTTTGGCAAAGACTTGGCATTATACAGGAAAATTAAAACAACAACGCAGTAATATTGTATGCAGATAATAAAAAAAACGCAATAACTTCTTAGTCTCCTTTCTTAAGACACATTTTAATTAATATCCAAGAATTGTGTGGTTTAAGGGCTCGGAGGGAAATCTGCACGCCAAGAGGGAATTGATTTTGAACTAATTTTAATATTATATATAAACTTAAGTTATCCTTTAAATCAAAAAATCTTTTAAAAAAGACTTTGTTTAGGGAAGCATTTGCTGAACATAAATTTATAAAAACCATCACTAGTGACAGATGACTAATGACAGCAAGTACAAAAAAAGAAAAAATTTCGTTCATATAAATTTTTCTTTAAATATGTTGAGAGTTTAAGAAAAATCCTGACTGGTAACATATGACTAGTGACACATGACTAGTGACACATGACTAGTGACAAAGATATATTTTGCCAGAATCATCTTAACTTATATAAAAATCAACATTTTTGTTAATAAAATATTTATAAGAGAACTAATTTTTGATTTCAAAAAATCATGACTAGTGACAAGTGACTAATGACAAAAAATAATAATATTTAAAATATTGAATATAGTCACTATAAGTGAAATTTTTCCTCATATTTCTTCAAAACATGTTTCCAAAAAAGCATGACAAGTGACACATGACTAATGATAAAATTAAAGTTTGGTAAAACAATAAAATTATACTTGGAGAACAGCATTTTTCTATTGAAAAATGAACACCTTAGTGGGAAATAAACATTTAAAAGCTAATTATTGATGTGCAAAAATTCATGACTAGTGGCAAGTGACTAATGACATGTGACTACTGACAGGTAACTAATGACTACTGACAAGAAATCTAACTTTTAAGGTTATTGAGGGAGTTTGTTATGATTGAAATTTTTTCTTTAATAACAAATATTGTGACCGTTAAAACAAAAAAACATGACACATGACACATGACTAGTGCTCAAATGAGATTTTGTTACGATAATCTCTTTTTAAATGGGGAAATTTTTATAAAAAAGCATTTGGGAGCCAATTTTTAACTTAAAAAAAATATGACTAGTGACAAGTGACTAATGACAGCAACTACAATTGTTCAGTTTAGCGTGAAAAATAATTACAACAAATAATTTTTTCGATATGAATATTCTGCGACTACCCTTAGCCGGTATAGGCCGGGGAATGGGGGACCAGCTGCTCTGAATGGCTTCTACGAAACATTTAGAAAAATAGGGAGGGGTAGAAATATGACTGCGAAGCTGTCCATATGACGGAAAGAAAAAAATGTTAGCTTAACATAGTAGGCCTAGGTGTAAACGTTGAATATATTGCAGCGAACAGCGGGTACTGGCGCGCGGAATCAGCCTAACGGTCAGTTGATCAGAACCTAAAATGGACATAAGCCACTAGAGATCGAAAAATGACTCCACGCTTCTGAGTGTCCTAAATATTAGACGGATCTGTGAACTATGTGTGATTTTGGGTGGCTAGAGTCGAGTGGGCGGCAATGTCTACTACAAACAAGAGATCGTGGTTCGAATCTCCCCTGAAGAGCTCTCTTGAGATTTCCATTTCTCACTTCGAGTTTATTCGCAGTCCCGTCATTCCACTTTTCAGGGCATGAAATTCATGTTTCCACTCGACCTGCCACCGTCTAGTCAGTTAACCAACATCACAACGCCATTTTTCGATTTCAATTTCGACTTCACAAGTGCACAAACACACGTACATATATTTGAAAATGCTCATATGATGCTGCTTTGCACGTACCACTTTAAACGGTGCTACACGATGCAGCAGGAGCTCAAAAGGTGCGTACTCACATGCACTTGTTTGCTCGAATTTACGTGAAAAATGCGCAATGCGACGAATAAAACGAATTTTATTTGCATATTAAATAAAGGAGACACGGGCACTTTTAAAATACGCAAATACATACTTACTCATGTAAACATATATATAATGAAATACATACATACATGAAAAGGTAGGAAAGAAAGGATACAGATGAAGCTTAAATATGAATGTATGAAAGGCAAACTCACATAATTATAGTGGGTCAAGGACATGCGAGGCTGACATGGAAGAAGATAAAGCAATAATTGCCGCACGTTGTAGGGCTGAGATGAAGGTATCAGAATTTAGAAATATTGTTACTCGAGTCAGTTGTTCGAGACTATTATTATTTAGCTTTAGTTTTGTGCCTTAAAAGTACGTGGCTTAAGGAAATTTAGTCTGGAAGGTAGTCTGATACCAATAAGGGACTTTTATACCTGGAATGTCGTATAAGTTTGCTTTTCCCCGAGCTTTTGGACCTCTCACTACGTTTGTACATCCTCTTTTCTCTGTATTTGATAGCTCATCTTGCGTATGACACTCGTTGGCTTGAGTATTTGTTTCCATTTCACACATACACCGTTTAACCTTTTGTACAGTGCAAAAATGTTTACCCGCAGTTGTGAGCGTAAATATTTGCATGTTCATTGAAGAAAAGTACTCTTAAAAAAGAAAAAAAATTGATGTAAACGGCGACAAAAGCACATATGTTGCAAGCTCCTCTAGTCATTTGCAGCAAGGCAGCTCTGTTATGTAAATACATATGAACACACTTTCCTCTCGCCCAACTATGTGATTGTGCTACGCTCTCTGCTGACCATTTTTGCCAGCTGTTGAAGTGCAAAAAAAATGTCAACGAACCTCAAGTGAGTATTCTTGAGTTAAAGTTTATGTAAAATTTGTTCTTTTATCTTTAATTTTAATTTTATTTTATTTTGTCTTATTTAAATCATATTTATTTTAATTTAAATAAATTTTTTAAATTTATTTTTTTTATAGTATTTTATTTTGTCTTATTTCATTTGCTTTGATTAATTTTATTTAATTTAATTTTTTTCTATTTTATTTTATTTTAGTTTATTTCAATTTTCTTTTATTTATTTAATTTTATTCAAGTTTATTTCATTTTATTTAATATTATTTTTTTCAATTCTGTTTTAGTTAAATTTTTTAATATTTAAAAAAAATTTTTTTAATGCGTTTTGTTATATTTTCCATATTTAAATTTTTATATTTTGTTTTATTTTAGTCGATTTATTTAATTTTTATTTTAATTTCAACTTATTTTAATGCTTTTGCTTTTATTTTATTTAATTTTTTTTACTCTTTTAATTTTGGTTTATTTTCATTAGTTTATTTCAGTTTATTTTTGTTAATAGTATTTTGATTTATTTTATTTTATTTAGTTGTATTCTATTTTATTTTTTTACTTTTCTTATTTTTTTATATTTTATTTTATTTTATGTTATTTTATTTTATTTTATTTTATTTTATTTTATTTTATTTTATTTTATTTTATTTTATTTTATTTTATTTTATTTTATTTTATTTTATTTTATTTTATTTTATTTTATTTTATTTTATTTTATTTTATTTTATTTTATTTTATTTTATTTTATTTTATTTTATTTTATTTTATTTTATTTTATTTTATTTTATTTTATTTTATTTTATTTTATTTTATTTTATTTTATTTTATTTTATTTTATTTTATTTTATTTTATTTTATTTTATTTTATTTTATTTTATTTTATTTTATTTTATTTTATTTTATTTTATTTTATTTTATTTTATTTTATTTTATTTTATTTTATTTTATTTAATTTTATTTTATTTTATTTTATTTTATTTTATTTTATTTTATTTTATTTTATTTTATTTTATTTTATTTTATTTTATTTTATTTTAGTTTATTATATTTAATTTTATTTTATGTTATTTTATTTTATTTTAATTTATTTTATTTTATTTTATTTTACTTTATTTTATTTTTTTTATTTTATTTTATTTTTTTTATTTTATTTTATTTTATTTTATTTTGTTTTATTTTATTTTATTTTATTTTATTTAATTTTATTTTATTTTATTTTATTTTATTTTATTTTATTTTATTTTATGTTATTTTATTTTATTTTATTTTATTTTATTTTATTTTATTTTATTTTATTTTATTTTATTTTATTTTATTTTATTTTATTTTATTTTATTTTATTATATTTAATTTTATTTTATGTTATTTTATTTTATTTTAATTTATTTTATTTTATTTTATTTTATTTTATTTTATTTTATTTTATTTTTTTTTTTTTTTATTTTATCTTATTTTATTTTATTTTATTTTATTTCATTTTATTTTGTTTTGGTTCTTTTTGGTTAATTTAATCTAGTTTTATTTTAACTTAGTTTATTATATATTATTTGACTTTATTTTTTAATTTGAATTACTTTAATTGTATTAAATTTAATTTCGTTTTATACTATAAATTAACATTTTTTTATCCCGAAATTACATTTTATTTCGAATTAGTTCCGAAATTTTAGAGATACTTATATAGGCATGAATATATAAGAAAATGGAGTGATATTTTAATTTGGCTAAAAGCACACTTCACACATAATATTCACCCAATTTTCAGGTGCTTTGACAGTATTTATGACATTTTCATTCGAAAACTTTTGCCATTCCAACTGGTAATATTCGTGGAAAGAAAAAGTATAATAAAAACTATGACGTCATTTTATGGGGAAAAAATAAAAGTGGGTTCCCATTTTATTATTATAAGGTGAAATAAGAAGCCAAGGAGCATAGAATTTTTATATATGTATGAATATTTTATTCTATATTTTAATGTTATAATTTTTTGTCTTTTTTAAAGAAATTTAATCCTCTTAAAACAGACACCTGCTAAATATTTAATTACACACTTTGGTTAGTATTCCTTTAGAGACAATTTCTGTTTTCTTTTATCTACACTCCCCTATTCTTTCATTAACCTGCACTCTTCTGTTGCTACCTAACAATATGCCACTTTACTTCTTAACGTATGTACATACACATGTACCGATGTTTCTGAAAACTATAAAGTGCCCATAAACTTGCACCGTCATTAGACGTCACCTTGACATAACCCATTTCATAGGCTAATTGGTTTCGTAGGAAAGGGGAGCGTGATGTGTGTGATAGTGGAAAAAGGATCTTAATTCAAACAAAAGTTATTATCAAAGAGTTGAGAGAAAAATTTCAAATATAATTGGTGTACAGTTTACGAGAAAATTAGCTTAGCTGGAAACAAATACTTAAAGCAAATTGTTATTAATAGTCAAATTATCGACAAGGGTAACTGGTAAAATTGGTATTTAGTGAAAATTTTGTGATATGAAAAGGGTTAAAGCGAAATCCATAAGGGATTTCTGAGGCAAAAATAAAATTTATGGAAATTCAAGATGTTTAATATAATAGAAACAACTCAAGGCTCCATCTCAAACTTAGGTGGCGAGAGTGCAAATTGATTTCCAGTAATGTTTAGAAGTTCATTCTTCTGGGTAGTAGTGGCAATGGTTTCGACATGATATCTGCTGAGACCATTTTAGTAAACTTTTATGAATTAAAAGAACAAAAGAATACTGTAGGGAAAAATATATGGAGAAATCCCCTAGGATACACACTTATGTAACCAAATAAATTTAAATAAAAGTAAATTATTCTAAACTTCTTTCAATGCCATTCCAACCTTTAGGAGGTGATATAAGTTCTAATCAGATATTTATACATATGCATAAGCATTTATAATTATGAAGAGTTTCATTTAATTTAAGGCCAAATCAGACTGAATTTCATGCAAATGAGCAACCACACCGAGACCAACACCAAAAATGAGGGCATCCGCATAGAAGGAGAAACGTAACAAGGTTTATTAAGAGTAAAATTAAGAAGCAGACTGTGTGTAATGAGCTGCAGAGAACTGCAGTAAAGCTGCAAATTGTGAGCAATAAAAAATTAGTGCTAAATGTAGTGCATCCGAGTAGGATGTGGTCAGCATAAGTAGATGCAAACATAAGTGCATGTCGAATAACTTGTATACATTTGCATGTATAAATATGCATATTTTCATGACACTAAAAAAAGTAATGAGCGAACTTGCTGGTAGTAAATGGGGTGAGAGAGAGAGAGGAGTTATATTGGATGAGTGCATAAGTTCGTGCCCGATTCCGCTGGATGCCGTACGAATCGTTTGAGAGTGGCGCTCGTGAAAGAAATATATACATATTATATATCGTTGGAAAGGTGACAGTCCGAACTGTAAATCAAGCATAAAATAATTTCATTTTGATTTGAGTTGCTTAGTGAAAAGACGCATGGAAGATGAACAACGAAAAAGATCATATGCGTCATATTATGTTATACGAATTCCGCAAAGGAATTCCGCGCTGCTACTAAAGATATTCGCGAAGTTTATTTGGACCGTGTTCCAGCACTCCGCACAGTAAAGAAATGGTTCGCGAAATTTCGTTCTGGAGATTTTAACCTCGAAGATCAACCTCGCAGTGGACGGCCTTCTGAGCTTGACGACGATGTTCTAAGGACTTTAGTTGCGAATAACTCACGTATTTCGACGGAAGAGGTTGCCAGTGAATTGAACGTCAACAAATCAACTGCGTTTCTTCGTTTAAAAAAGGTTGGGTACACTTTGAAGCTCAATACATGGGTGCCACATCAGTTGAGTGAAAAGAACAAAGTGGACCGTATGTCAACAGCAATTTCTTTGCTTCGACGGATCAAAAACGAACCTTTTTTGGATCGGCTCGTGACTGGTGATGAAAAATGGGTCCTGTACAACAATGTTCAACGCAAAAGAACATGGAAACAGGCACACGAAGGGGCGGAACCGATGTCGAAAGGTGGATTGCATCCGATGAAGGTAATGCTATGCATTTGGTGGGATATCCGAGACGTGATCTATTTTGAGCTCTTGCCAGCTGGAGAAACGATCACTGCCAACAAGTATTGTCAGCAATTGGTCGAATTGAAGAAAGCAATTGATGAAAAACGTCCGATTTTGGCCAATCGCAAAGGAGTTCTTTTCCATCATGACAACGCCAGGCCACATGTTGCAAAACCGACCCTGGCCAAACTGAAGGAGATGAATTGGGAAATCATGCCGCATCCCCCATATTCACCCGACATTGCACCTTCTGATTATCATTTGTTTCGATCGGTGCAGAACAATCTGAATGGAAAAAAATTAAAAAATGTGGAAGACGTCAAAAACCACCTTGACACCTTTTTCAACGAGAAACCGCGGGATTTCTATGAATCAGGCATCCATAAATTGGTTGAACGTTGGGAGTGGATTGCCGAACATGATGGCGAATACATAATTGATTAATAAAAGCGCTTTCTGCCGAACATGATGGCGAATACATAATTGATTAATAAAAGCTCTTTCTTAAAAAAATTTCAATTTTAGTTTGCACTTGAGATCGGGCACGAACTTATGCACTCATCCAACACATAACCCATAAAAGAAATACAATAAAATACAATAATTAATTTAAATGAAAACAAAATCAAAAAATATAAAAGGAAATAATATAAAATAAAATAAAGGAAAAGTAAACAAAATAAAATAAAATAAACTAAAATAAAATAAAATGAAATAAAATGAGATAAAATAAAGCAAAAGAAAATGATATAATTTAAGTAAAATAAAATAGAATAAAATAAAACAAAATAAAATAAAATAAAACAAAAAAATAAATGAAATAAAATAAAATAAACTAAAATAAAATTAAGTAAAATTAAGTTAAACTAAATAAAATAGAATTAAATAAAATGAAATCAAATAAAATAAAATAAAAAAATAAGATATAATAAAATGAAAAAAATTAAATAAAACAAAATAAATTAAAATAAAATTAAATAAAAAAAATAAAATAAAATAAAATAAAACAAATAAAATAAAATAAATTCAAATAAAAAAAATAAAATAAATAAAATTACTATTTTGTTTTATGTTATATTTATATGTTATATTTATTTTATTTCATAATTTTTTTTTTATTTTTTCTGTTATTATATTAAGATAAAATATTTTTATTTTATGAAATAAAATATGAAAAATATTAAAATATATAAATTAAAATTAATAAAGTTAAAATTAAATAAAAGCAACTTAAACAAACTTTTCACTCAATACAAACTTAAATGTGTTTATGAAGAAAATTTGCACATTCATCAATAGTTTATTGGCCCATTTAGTGTCATTGGCTTATTTATATCCAAAAAGAAATAGAATTATTGCAAGTACTCAAGGAAAATTGTTGCTTGTTGCGCCTAAGTGTATGCCTGTTTATAATTTAAATACCGAAATATACTTTTCAAGCAGTAGTTCAGCAAACCAGCAGAAATTTCACTTAAATCATCGTGGAAATAATTTTCTTCTTTGATTTATTAACACTTTATACGCATACTTCGCTCATTTTCTTCAAAATTTATTTTCAACCAGCGCCTGAAGGTATGCTGTGCTTTTAGTACAATTTACTTTCTTCTGCTGGCGAAATTTCGCTTCTGCTGTTTATTGCTTATTTGTTTAATTATGCGTAAAGTATTGAAAACGTAAATCAATAACAATTTTATGCTCACATAAACAAGTCAAGAAGGGGTACAGGTCGCTTTTCTATAACAAACAAAAATAGCAAACCTCTGCTGGTGTAGTACAGGCCACTGTAGTGTTGCTTTTTAGCTGTGAATTGGCTTTAACTGCTGTTGGCTGTGAGTTATTTCTTACTTACTTTCTGCTTCTTTAGCACTTTAATTTCACCTTTAAGTTCTTATTGATATTTTCTTATTTATTATTTTCCTTTCTGTGTTAATTTATGTCGCTTGTTCTCCCAACCAACGTTTGAAGTACTTTCCTTTTACTTGGCAGACCAGAAATTTATGCTTCGATAAACATTAACAATTTGCAAAATTTTCGCTAATTAACTGGTAAAATAAAATTATTGACAGCTAGTTAGTTTGTGGGAAGCCAATGTGGTTCATTGTTTGATGCTGATAAATATTGATTTAATTATATTTATCTAGCTACAGCTTGTCGGCATTTTGTCTTGAAGGATACCTTTGAAATGGTTGTATTTAATCAACAGTAAAATCAAAGTCAAAGGGTATAATTTATAAAGAGAGAGAGAGAGAGAGAGAAGAGAGAGAGAGAGAGACAGAGAGAGAGGGAGGTAGAGAGAGAGAGGTAAAGAGAGAGAGGGAGGGAGACAGAGAGGGAGACTGAGAGAGAGAGAGAGCGATAAAGAGAGAGCGAGAGATAGAGAGCGAGAGATAGAGATAGATAATAGAGAGAGCGAGAGAGAGACAGACAGAGAGAGACAGAGAGAGAGAGACAGAGAGGGGCATAAAGCTGAGTGAGATACCAAGTACAACCAGGTCCTTCCGTACAACGACGGATACTGCATCGAAAATTTTTAAAGCTGAAGTAATCTCATCCATCCGACCATATGCCGTCGGATCTACTAACCCTTGTCGCCGCATATCTCGTACAGCTGCGGTATTCGACTAGCGCCGACTTATCAGATATTGTTATCGTCTGTGCCTCCGTACCATATAGCAGCATGGGCCTGATGAGTGACTTGTAGAGTTTGTCTTTATTCGTCGAGAGAGAACTTTACTTCTCAATTGTCTACTCAGTCCAATGTAGCATCTGTTGAATAGAGTGATTCTTGAGTTGAGTTTCAAGGCTGAAATCGTTCTTGGTGTTAATACTGGTTCCAAGATAGACGAAGTTATCTAGGACTTCAAAGTTATAATTGTTAAAAGTGACGTGAGAGCCGAGTTGCGAGTGCGATGTTTGTTTGCCGACAGAGCATATTTCGTTTTGCCCTTGTTCATTACCAGACCCAGCGACAACATCGAGAACTACCGCAATACCTAAGAGTGTAATTCTCCATCCCGAGAGCTGCTATGAGCAGCAACTAATTTACATTGGCCGCTTAGAATGTACAACAGATGGAGAAAAATCAATCAGTTGACGTAGGCGGTAACAGCGGACATTCTTCATACTTGGGAAGTTGGTCAGAGAGCAGGCTGCTTTGATGAAGAATAGATTAAGCAGCCACTACAGCTATACAAAAAATATTTAAACTTCCCTTATATGAAGCAAACGGAGGGTGTCAAAGAAGCGGTCAAATCGATTGCCAGAAAAGGAGCCGCTACACTGATGAATGTCACCAGTACAGCTTACAGGTGCCTATATGGTACGCAAGTTCAAGCGCACCAAACACACATACCGTTCATGAGAGATGACTTGAGAATGAGGTCAGATTGTTAGGCTTGGTTTTTTTCGCCCATGCAGTGAATAAAATTCAACAATACCAGCCAAAGGGAAATAGAAGAACGAAACTACACATTTGATTACTTCATCGCCTGAACACCAATGGCGACTGAGCTATCATTGCTTGTCGGCATACAAAAATCAAAATCAAATTGACAAACAAAATCTGAGGCAGCAATTGAAAAGCCCCACGCCGTGCAAGAAGGAAATGAAAAAGAGAGATTGTGAAATCTAATTCCCTAAAGTGACATAAAATCCTTTTTTTTCCTGCTTACGAAGAAAACTGCACATACAGCGTCAATATGTAAGTACAAAAGTATTGTGGGCTACTGAAAGGGATATAGAGAGTGAGTGATATGAAGAAAGGATTTTACATTGATATGTGCAAGCTGTAGTGAGTTAAGTAGCAGGAGCGTGAGGGGTGTTGCAGATCGTACAGTAAGGCAGACCATGTTTATCGAGTCAGCACACTTGACCAGTTAGTCAGTTGACCAGTTGACCAGTTGACCACTTGCTTGTTAGCAATAACGAATTCAAAAGCAACAACAACAACATAGAGAGGAGAAAAAATTGTTTGACCATTAAAAGAAGCCAAAACAATTTTCAGTGAGAAAGGAAAAGGATACAAGTGGCAAAAAGACAAAAATTAAATGCAAAAAAAAAAATAAAAATATAAAAGCAGAGAATGATAAAGTTAGCATCGTAGTGCATGCTTGTATGTAGGCGTAAGATTTTTAGCAAACACATATGTACAAGAATATAAACATTCGTACACTCACACACATGAGGAGTATGAAGATCGAGTCCGAAAAACTATAAAAATTCAAGTTTACTATGCGGTAACTCAAAATTACCGGCCAATAGAGTCCTTGCACACACACACACACACACACACACATGATATGCACACTTACGAGTCAAAGCATTTGAGTCTACACACGCTTTTGCTAACCTTGCATGTATGCATGTGGCATACAAAAACATCTGATGAAATCGATGAATAAGGTTGTGCTGCTCAAAAGAGACTGGAGAGAAAGATAGAGTAAGAGAGGGGATTGATTGTTTGCTGGCTTTTAGGCTGTTTATTACATAGTCCAAGTTGATTGCGACTCAAGTGAATTGGCTGAGGTTGACTAGGCAAGTGCGCATAAAATAATCATTGTAACAACAAAAAACAGGGTTGGTAAAACATAGATAGAAGTAGCAAAAAAAAAAAAAATATAAAAAAAACACATGAAAACCAACAGAGTATGTTACCTTGTTACAAACAAGATATAGCATCAAAAGACATTCTGTCGCATCCGCTCACCCACTCACCCACTCTACTACTCTTTAACATACAATTGAGAGCTAACACGGCATATTTACTGTTTCTTTCGCCTTCTCACCTACACACGCTTGGCTTTGTTAGCACACTAAATAGACTGATGACTAACTAACTGAATGGCTCACTGACTGATTGACTGACTAACTGAACTCTTAGTTGACCGCAAAACTTGACTTCCTGTTTCCTTTGTGTGTGTATGTAAAGGCACAGCTGACCTACTGGCCTTTACAGGGCTTCTTATTGACGACCGGGAAAGTAAAGTTGACATTTTTTGTGTGAAGCTAGGAAGTTTTTGGGTTCCTGTGGTCTCACTAAATGGACAAGGCTTGACTGTAGTAGTTGATTTTAGCTAATTTTACATCACTTTATTACATATGTGCTACTCTCATTTTGTTGTATTTTTAAGCCCACTTTTTATATTCTCATTAAAGCTAATATATTTATTTATTTATTTTTTTACATTTAATTAAACTTTTTTCATTTATTTTAATTTTATTTAGAATGTTTTATTCTATTTAATATTTTTTCAAACTTTATTGTGTAGTTTATTTTTTAGTTTGATTTATTTTATTTAATTTTATTTATTTTAGTTTTATTTTAATAAATATAATTTTTTTATTTATTTTCTTGTATTAATTTTTTTATATACCTTATTTCACTTATTCTATTTTATTTTATTTTATTTTCTTCCAATTTTTTTTAAATTTTTATTTTTGATTATTTTATTTTATTTTTTTAATTATATCAAATATGCTATTTTGAGTTAATTATTTTTTTTTTGTTAGAATTAATTTATTTTATTTTGATTTAGATTATTTTATATTATTTTAATAGATATTGTTTAACTCCAATTAATATTATTTTAATTATTTAATATCATTTAATAATTTTAAATTTATTTAATTTTATATTTTTTATATTATTTTATTTTATATTATTTGATTTGATTTTATTTTATTTTATTTGATTTGATTTTATTTGATTTTGTTTAATTTTATTTTATTTTATTTTATATTTTTTATATTATTTTATTTTATTTCATTTGATTTGATTTTATTTTATTTTGTTTAAGTTTATTTTATTTTATTTTAATTTATTTTATTTTATTTTATTTTATTTATTTGATTTGATTTTATTTTATTTTATTTTATTTTATTTTATTTTATTTTATTTTATTTTATTTTAATTTATTTTATTTTATTTTATTGTATTTTATTTTATTTTATTTTATTTTATTTTATTTTATTTTATTTTATTTTATTTTGTTTTATTTTATTTTATTTTATTTTATTATATTTTATTTTATTTTATTTTATTTTATTTTATTTTATTTTATTTTATTTTATTTTATTTTATTTTATTTTATTTTATTTTATTTTATTTTATTTTATTTTATTTGATTTGATTTTATTTGATTTTGTTTAATTTTATTTTATTTTATTTTATATTTTTTATATTATTTTATTTTATTTCATTTGATTTGATTTTATTTTATTTTGTTTAAGTTTATTTTATTTTATTTTAATTTATTTTATTTTATTTTATTTTATTTATTTGATTTGATTTTATTTTATTTTATTTTATTTTATTTTATTTTATTTTATTTTATTTTATTTTATTTTATTTTATTTTATTTTATTGTATTTTATTTTATTTTATTTTATTTTATTTTATTTTATTTTATTTTATTTTATTTTATTTTGTTTTATTTTATTTTATTTTATTTTATTATATTTTATTTTATTTTATTTTATTTTATTTTATTTTATTTTATTTTATTTTATTTTATTTTATTTTATTTTATTTTATTTTATTTTATTTTATTTTATTTTATTTTATTGTATTTTATTTTATTTTATTATATTTTATTTTATTTTATTTTATTTTATTTTATTTTATTTTATTTTATTTTAATTTATTTTATTTTATTTTATTTTATTTTATTTTATTTTATTTTATTTTATTTTATTTTATTTTATTTATTTTATTTTATTTTATTTTATTTTATTTTATTTTATTTTATTTAATTTTATTTTATTTTATTTTATTTTATTTAATTTAATTTAATTTAATTTAATTTAATTTAATTTAATTTAATTTTATTTTATTTTATTTTATTTTATTTTATGTATTTGATTTGATTTTATTTTATTTTATTTCATTTCATTTTATTTTATTTTATTTTATTTTATTTTATTTTATTTTATTTTATTTTATTTTATTTTATTTTATTTTATGTATTTTATTTGATTTTATTTTATTTTATTTCATTTATTTAATTTTATTTTATTTTAGTTTATTTTATTTTATATTATTTTGTATTATTTTATTTTGTTTTATTTAAGTTAATTTAATTTAATTTTATTTTATTTTTTTCATTTTAGTTTATTTCATTTTATTTTATGTTGGATTGTTAAACTTTGTTATATTTTATTTTTTTTTAACTTAATTTAATTATTATTTTTTTACTTTATTTAATTTACATTTTTTATCTTATTGTGTTTTATTTTATTATATTTTAATTTAATATATTTTAATATTTTTTAAATTTATTTTTAATTTTTATTTTATTCTATACATATATTTAACTTATTTTAATTGCAATTTATGAGTTTTTGTATTGACATTTTACGAAACATTATTTGCACTTGAATCCTCTAATAGCCCTCTACTATGTACTGTCTTCTACATTCTACTAAGATTTTCTTTTATTGTGTGACATCTTCTTTTTCTTGATAAACAAACATATTTTCGTATTTGTGTTTTTTTTTGGTTGGTATTTGTTTGTTTGCTCTCTGTTTACTCTTCTTTTATTCTTTTATTGACTGAAAACACTTTTCATTTGAAATCTTCAAGTGAATTCATTTAAGTATGTACAAATGTTCAGGAAATAGTACATAACCTCCATATGTGTACTTGTATGGTAAATAGGAAAATTCAGTATTAGCAGCCTCATTCATCAGCTTATGCACTCTTACTTTCCCCGGAGTTTTCTATTTTTTCTCCTGCTCTTCACTCATTTGACACATCTCAATATAGTAAAATTGGAATAATTGAGATGAACTTCTAGTAGCAGTTTTCCCTTTAATTTTCTGACACCCTCCCCTTTTAATCTTAGGCTCCGGGTTTTGCGCTCTCTTAACTTTGAATGCCACTGAATGGATTTCTAATTTTCCAAGAAGCAATTGACTTTTGTCAGTCAATTGCTTTTAGGAGTTTACTTATGTGTTATTGTAAATTGTTATACTACTAAGAGTATTTGCACATATGTATGGTACATACATATGTATATAGGAGTGTGTGGAGAAATGAATATTTGAATGGATTTTGGGCAAAGCATCTAGCGGGTAAAATTAATGATTTAATCTTCAAGCTCGAAATTTGACAAGTAAGTTAGGCTGTTAGTTGAATCTGCTGTCCACTCTTTGAATAATTAAAAGCCGCAGGTAGGATATAGCCCAAGTCCATTTGAACATAGGACCAGAGCAGGTGAATAAGACAGTCTATAGTTCATCTTTAAGTCATAAAAAATAATCCATCCAATCCAGATAAGGCACCCTCGATATCCTGAAGCACTCCACCTCTTTGAATTATTTCTCAAACAAGTAATTCAAAGCTCATATAAATCCTCAACAAAGACATCAATATTAAAGCAGCATATAACTGCCATTTAGGAGCCGCTGAATAGATCACACTTTAGTACAAACAGCCAGTTCATTTGCATATCAAGGAGTTGTTAAGACCAAAACTTGACAGCTGTACGCCGAAAAGCCTAACCAACACGAACACAAAAGCATGCTCAATAGCGAATTTGTTGCTGCTTACACGAATTTTAGGCCAACACTGCTGCAATCCGTATACAAATCGCGATAAGGGAAGAAAATGAAAGCTGATATTAGAAGAATGCATTTCTGCAACGATGTTATGCATAAGTTATGAGCAAGGTAAACAATAACAACAATAAAGGAGTAAAAAGGAAAAGGAAATATTAACAAAAAATGTTTTTAACCTTTTAAGCTTAAAAAGTCAATTAAAAGCCAAAAAATAAGATAAAATAAGATAAAATAAAATAAAATAAAATAAAATCAAATAAAATAAAATAAAATAAAATAAAATAAAATAAAATAAAATAAAATAAAATAAAATAAAATAAAATAAAATAAAATAAAATAAAATAAAATAAAATAAAATAAAATAAAATAAAATAAAATAAATTAAAATAAAATAAAATAAAATAAAATAAAATAAAATAAAATAAAATAAAATAAAATAAAATAAAATAAAATAAAATAAAATAAAATAAAATAAAATAAAATAAAATAAAGTAAAATAAAGTAAAATAAAATAAAATAAAATAAAATAAAATAAAATAAAATAAAATAAAATAAAATAAAATAAAATAAAATAAAATAAAATAAAATAAAATAAAATAAAATAAAATAAAATAAAATAAAATAAAATAAAATAAAATAAAATAAAATAAAATAAAATAAAATAAAATAAAGTAAAATAAAATAAAATAAAATAAAATAAAATAAAATAAAATAATAAATATAAATATAAATATAAATATAAATATAAATATAAATATAAATATAAATATAAATATAAATATAAATATAAATATAAATATAAATATAAATATAAATATAAATATAAATATAAATATAAATATAAATATAAATATAAATATAAATATAAATATAAATATAAATATAAATATAAATATAAATATAAATATAAATATAAATATAAATATAAATATAAATATAAATATAAATATAAATATAAATATAAATATAAATATAAATATAAATATAAATATAAATATAAATATAAATATAAATATAAATATAAATATAAATATAAATATAAATATAAATATAAATATAAATATAAATATAAATATAAATATAAATATAAATATAAATATAAATATAAATATAAATATAAATATAAATATAATAAAAATAGTTTTGAACAAAAAATATCGCTTATACGCCATGTTTCCCTACCAAATATTCCAAATTAAAAGTAGTAAAGCTTTAAAAATTACTTATACGCCATGACTTCCTTTACATTCAAAGGCGCAGAACATCAAACTTTTCAGATTAAGCTACAAAATTAAGAAAAACAATAAAAAAATTAAAAATAAAATATTATAAAAGTATTTAATTAAGCCAAGTCTTTATAATTTTTTCCATTCAGTATAAAAATAATAATGCGCATACGCCTCAAACTAGCAAAATTCCGCAGAAAATGTTGTGTAACTATTATTAAATAATAAAAAATTGAAATAACAATAACAAAAACTATGTTCATGTAATTAATGCACATTGCAAAAACCATTAACCCTCATGTGTTGTTCTTTATCTCTGCTGTAATATTTTTATATATTCAACGTCCCCACTCAACTGCTGGTGTGTACGCATAAATATGAATGGAAATGAAAATGTGAGGAAAATACTACAAATAAAAAAATATTATTTTTTTTACAAGAAAATATCCACTATAGAGAAATGAAATTACTTAATCCGCTTGCTTATGCACATTAAACATTTATTTTCACTGCTACTTATCTACTTTTACTTACATACATATTCCAATGCATATTTTTTCCCTTGTTTGGCTGCTTTTCATTATGCAGCCCATCTAATTGTTCATAATTTAAGCGGCACATTTGCATAAAATTCATATTTAATGCGGATAGTTAGCATAGTGCTGAGTGGTGAACGTGCTGATGAGATATGTATGCGCAAGGGGAAGTGAAATTTTCGGGGATACATTTTTATTATATTATTTTATATTTTTTAATTTATTTGCTTAGCTTTTATATTTTGCGCATTACTTCTCAAAGAATATGTATGTTTTTCCGCAAGCAAAAAAAATTAATTTTTTATTTATTTAAGCATTTTTTATTATCTCCGTTGTTTTTTAATTTTTTTTTTGGTCTTATCCAAGTTTATTTTCTTTCGTTTTGTCTCTTTTCATATTTTTTGCGCCATATATTATGCGCTATTAAATTACTGTTTAGTTTGAAGCTTTAATAAGATTTTCATTTTTTTTTTTCTAATTTTTTTTACGAAAATAATATTTTAATTTTTTATGACAAATTATATTATGTTGTTTTGTTTTTTTTTTTTGCTTTAAGTGGTTCTTATAACTACACAGTGTGCTATAAATTGTCCTTAATGCATGTAGAGCTGTGCAAATGGACCACCGGCTGTGCTAAGTTGCCGTTCCAGGAATTATGTGTATTATGCATTGCGTGTTTATACGATTTATCATATTTTCTTTTGACAAAAAAAAAAAACAAAAAAATTAATATAAAGAGAGAATATATTTTCGAGCATTATTTTATAACGGTACGATTGACATTACGTGCTTGGAAAGTTATTTTTAATTAAATGGAAAGGGAATTTTTTGCGACCAGTAGCTCTTTTCGTTGAGCGAGAGTGTGGCTATAGCTTTTAGGATGCTATCTCGGACATATCATCGATGAAGGCAGCAAAAAATATGGAATACTGTTTCTTGCTTATCATTCTTCTTTAGAAACTGGGGTAGTATTTACTAGACCTCGCGTCTTATTGAGGAGTAGCCTTTAACAACTATGGAGATGAGCCTTCTTTTTTCAAGTAAACCTTTCAAATTCCATTCCGGTGAAATGTGTCTGGATTTCAGGCAAGCCGCAAAGCAGTTCCATTTTAATTCATTCTGCTCAATAATGATTGCTTGGAGGAGCGGTTTCCCCATAGTAGAAGCAAGTCATTGCCTTCTTTACAGAATAGAAACTGCTTGGTTGTGTCATAATCGTAAGTTCTTTAATCTTATAATTACACTCCTGGGTCTCTTTGCCCAGAAATCCAAGTAAGAAATCTGTTCTGTTTGACCAACCCTCGTAAAGATCTGCAAGAGTCCAGCACAAGTTTTAAGTTCATTGTAAGCGAATTAAGCTCTAAAGTGTTGTTAGGTACGATCTCTTCGTCGTTGTATATCTGACCTTTATATGATATAGTCTTTGAAAAGCTTTTGTAAAGTTTGGATATGAGGAAGAGCTGTTACGCATGCAAGTGGGTTCCAGCTATTATGTGATTGCCTTGATTTCAACGCAGGGGCCTCGGAAAGAATGTGGGCTGTGTTATCGCATTAGATATGAATCTCTACTTTATCCATACTGTACCATACACTGCTTTACCTTTGCTCAAGTATGTAAAGTGTATTGCCTTTTCGGTTAAATTAAACAAAATTAGCTTTCTGTTATTTCTCCGCGCCTCTCAATTTTGTGACGCCACTCCTTGGTCTGTAGTGAGAAACAGATGATTTTGAGCATTCCAAAGATGGTCTGTGGCTGTGAAAGCGTAGCGGATACTTATGTCCGTGCACTTGGATTGGATGATTTCAATCTTCCACTTCTAGTTTCGCCTACCCTAACTACGTTTCGCCACCGATCTCAGTTTCTCCTATGTGGCAAACTTAATGTTGACCTGAAACCAACTGACATTTTTAAACGTTGGGTTGGTTTTGGTTTTCTCCAGCAGAACGTTAAGTATAATATTTGGAAGGACTAGCTACATCAGTCAATTTTGAGTCGGTCCAAAGTCTCTGCATTTTGCAGGACTCCAAATAGAATCCTTTGTCATCTCAATGCAACCTAGTTTTTCTCTAGAGGGGCGAAGTGTGTTTGATAGGGGGTGCCGTTCCTCTACCGACTTTTATCGTTTCGACGAGCTGCTATTGGGGCAGAACTCGAACTTACCTTTTGCCACCATATGATATAATCCCTAGCCATACAACAGGGAGGTCGAGTTGAGTTAATTTGATGCGGCTGCTGCTACCAGCACACTTAGGCCAATAGGCCCATTGTGATCCTGCTGAGGGTCCTGCCTTCACCTTCTCAGATGATCGAACCATTTCGTATGCCTTATAAAGGCAACGAGATTTCCAATATTCACTCAGCGAGACAATCGAAGAAATGTTTCCCATGGAACTTGTGTCGTGGCAGAGGTAGTGCTCGATGGTCTCCTCCTCTTCTTCGTCCCTGAGGCTGCGGCGAAAAATCATTAGAATGATATCCCATTCTTTTCCCGTGAAGCCCCATTAAACAGTGTCCAGTTATTATGCCCGCCGTTATGCTAATGGAGAACCGTCGTTATGCTAGAACGATAAGATATTTTGGTTTTTTCGCGTACAGCTTCGCCCATAGCTGGTTGGTCACGTTACACGTGATCTCGTTCAACCATTTTGAGTCAGCTTCTCTGGTAAAAGCCAGTTAAGCATGTATGCCGTGAACAGAGGTAAACCAGTATCGTGTGCATGCTTTATCGTGGGTAGAAGGGTTCCTTCTTTTCCTAGTTCGTCCGCCATGCAGTTGCCTGGGATGTTCCTGTGTCCAGGTATCCAGACAACGGCAGTGCGATATTTTGAAGAGAGTTTGTTGAGAAAGTTCCTACATTTTATGGCCACTTTTGACGTGGTGCCATTACATTGGAGAGATTTGATTGCAGCTTGACTAAAGAGTTCCGCCTGGAAAACGCTACAGTGGTCTGGTAGTCTCATGCTCATATTCAATGAAAGCATGGAAGAATAAACTCCGCAGCTCACTTTTCCATTAAGCTTCGAACCATCTGCTTTGGCTCCCTGGTCGGGGCGTTGGTAGTTTCCCACTCGCACCTATTTGGGATTCTCGTGGAGAAACGATTTTCGAAGCATATATATAGGAGGTGGTGTAGTCTAGCTCCTTTGGCACTTCTGCAAGAGATAACACATCAAAATAGTGTCCTATACTGGAATTCTTCCAAGGTTGAGGGGCATTCAGTCTGATTGCATTGCAGCTAGCTTGTAGTTTCCCGTATAGGTCCATAGTAAAGATGTTGAAAAGAGTTAACAGGGCTTTCAAGGAAATGGATGGAAGTGCTCCTGCTACCAGGATAGCAACCGATCGTTGAGCTCTCTCTAGGTTGCTCCTGAAAGTAATTTTATAGAGTGCCGGCCACCAAACGGTGACGCCTTAGAATAGGATTGGTTTAACTTCATCCTTTTTGCTATCGCCGTTTTGCATGCGTAAAGTGCATTTACAGCTTTCCTGGACCTTTCTGCCGTGTAACGGCTATAGTTAAGCTTGCTATCCAAGATTATGCCGAGATAATTTACCTCGGTAGATAGGGTGAGCTCCACGCCCTTTAATTTAGGTGGTTTAAAATGAATCGGTTTGTGCCTTCTGGTAAAAAGAAGCATTTCGGTTGTATCTGGGTTAACGTCCAGTCCGTTGCTCTTGCACCAGTTCCTAACAATGTAAAGAGCATTTTGAAGGAGTTTACTTAAAGTTTGTGTACGTTTACCCGTCGCTGTTAGGCGCCACAGCAGTGGCGATAAAACTCCTCGTCTTGAGGGGTGCCTCTTGCCCATCTCTGCGAAGATGATCCTGTGTATCAGAAGAGACCCTACAAGATTCCCTATGGGATGCTGAACGCTCAATTCTTGAAGAACCTCTAATACAAATGTAGGAAGAATATTGTTGAATGCCCCTTTAAGGTTGAGGAATATACAAAGTGTACTTTTTCGATGCCTCCGACTAAATCGTGGAGTACGCATGTTGCTTCGAGAGGCTCCATGGGGGTAGATTCAGGCGTATGTAGCTGCCAAACAGGTTCATTCACCATCCGGTTTCTGTATATAGTTTAAAATAGCCGAGCTCTTGGATAGAACTTTCCTTAGTCTGTTACCTTCTGCACGTCCGTCAATGTCACTGCAGAAAGCCTTCCAAGATTCTCTGTTTGCCTTCTTTAAAGAGGTTTTTGAACGATTTCAGGCATGCTTTATAAGAATGTCATGAGTATTTTCTTTTGGCTTCATTTTCTTAGCTCAGATATTCCGTTATTCCACCATTTGGATCTTTTCTTTCCAGATGGGATAGATAGACAGACCTTGTGCGAGATGTGACCGCTTCATCAGTTCTTAACGATAAGCGGAACTTATCGTGCGAAGCGTCGTGTACCAAAGATGGTGTTAGGACTCTCCTAAAGGTCGTCCAGTCAGTTCTCTTCCTATTTCTGTACGAAGGGATTGATGGTGTTCTCATAGTGAGATGAAAAGTAAACAGGGAGGTCATACAAGATGAATATATTTGGTGTATGTTAGATTTTCCAGGTTTGATGCCCCACTGACAAGGTCTGATTGGGTTGATTGACTTTTTTTGTGGGTTGGCCTGAGCAAAGATTAGTTCCATTCATCGGCTGGTGTTTGAATTCCGCCATTCTTTTATTTCTCAGGCACTTGTGCTTCGAATCGTGGTCCTTAAGCCTAATGTATCAGATAGGCGATTAAAACTCCTTACCTTCTAGCTGTACCCAAAGCTCCATAAACAAATTTAATAATCGTTGACTTTCTAATTGAGCAATTTATCGAAAAGTTAGCACAAATTTTACTAATAATATTTTAAATATACCTCACACAAGATGTTGGCCGTTACTGATATTGACTTAGTACATATATCATTTCATTTTCCTCCTTAAAGTATGCAAAGTTATTTCACAAATTTTTACAAGTTTATAACTTTTGCCATTTTACTTAAAATTATTACTTGCACTTAGCCAACTTGCCACAATTTTCAAATGCATTGGCATACCGAAATGCCGAAAAGTATGCTACAGACTTAATAAAATTTTGTACAATTTAAAGCCAAATGGCATTTCCGTAGTTAAAAGAAAATATTGCCAGCATGAAAATCGTTTAGAAGAACCATTTTCAAAAATACTACAAATAGGAGACACAAACAAAAAAATGAAATTGAAAAGGCCGAAGTAAAATATCATTTCCCCAACACTTGCTAACAGCATACTTTTGGGCGCGCCAGCAGTTTTACACAATAGCCTCAGTCACATGTGCAGGCTTTGCACATTTCGTGTTTTTCGTCAAAAACTTATTTAATTTTGCTTTTTCTCTCTTAATTTTTTTTATTCTCTTTGTTGTTTTATTTGTAAGCTTTTTTTTTCGTACTAGTTTTCACACTTGTTTGCTACACAATACTAACTGTAGTGCCACCCGCGCTCTTCGCACTTCGACATCCTGTTATTCGGTCAGCCTGTCATTTGTCCGCATTTTATTTCTGATGCTACAAATTGAATGACTGTCCAGTTGATTAGGTTTTTGTCATTTTGTACCAGCTGCGCTGCTTCTGTACTGTGGCATACTTTTAGGCAAATGCCGTTGAAATGTCTATTGCACATTGAATGCGAGCCAGCAAATCAGATACACAGCAAATGGTTGTCAACAAATTGGTGGCGAACAATTGAAAGTGATGTTGTTAAGAAAAATTTGACGACTTGAACTTGGACAATTGGAAATTATTGTTTGGATTTTTTTTATTTATTTTTTTGTTTGCTCTTTTTGTTATGGTTGTTTTGAAATGTGAATTGTGTAAGACCATTTGACAGCGATATGTGCTGCAGAGAAATTGAGGTTTGTTGTGTTAGTTAAAGTACATAGTTTTTTCTGTTCTACAAATTCAATGAATTCTCATATTTGGCTTTAAGAAAATAATTATTTTTGAATTTTAAAGCCAGAAAAATAATGTGTCACTGGGAAATAATAAATGGTAATCAATAAAAAATTAATAATGAAAAACAGAAAATAATAAAAAAAATTAAAAATGTATATGTATATTATACCATTGAAAAAAAGTAACTGATAATAAAATAATAAATAAAATATGCAAAATAAATAAGCAATTATAAATTATAAAAAAAAAAAATAAAAAAGAAAAAAAAGTTTAGCTAAAATGAAAATTAAAATGAATTATTTTAATAAATAAAACAAAATTAATACAAAAAAATTAAAAATATTACCTATTAAATAATTAGTAATAAAAATATATATGAACAGTAAAAATAATAAATAACAAATATTATGATCTAAATAATAAAAAATATAATTGGTAATACAAAAATAAATAAAAAGAAATAAATATAAAAAAATATAAAAAAACAAAAAAAAAATAAATAAAAAAAAATTAAGTTAAAATGGAATTAAAAAAAAATTATATTAATGAATAAAATAAAATTAATTAAAGAAAATAAACAAATAATACCTATTAATTATTTAATAATAAAAACAGTAAAGTTAATAAATAACATATATTATGATCTAAATAATAAAAAATATAATTGATAATACAAAAATAAATAAAAAGAAATAAATATAAAAAAATATAAAAAAACAAAAAAAAATAAATAAAAAAAAATTAAGTTAAAATGGAATTAAAAAAAAATTATATTAATGAATAAAATAAAATTAATTAAAGAAAATAAACAAATAATACCTATTAAATAATTAATAATAAAAACAGTAAAGTTAATAAATAACATATATTATGATCTAAATAATAAAAAATATAGTTGATAATACAAAAATAAATAAAAAGAATTAGATATAAATAATATATAAAAGCAAAAAAAAAATAAAAAAAAGTTAAGTTAAAATGGAATTAAAAAAAATTATATTAATGAATAAAATAAAGTTAATAAAAGGAAAAAAAAACCTATTAAATAATTAATAAAAAAATATATATGAACAGTAAAAAGCAATAAATAACCAATATTAAGATCTAAATAAAAAAAGATATAATTGATAATACAAAAATTAAAAAAAAATTTATAATTATAAAGAAATATCAAAAAAAAAAAATTAAGTTAAGATGTAATTAAAAAAAAAATTATATTAATGAATAAAATAAAATTAATAAAAGGAAAATAAAAAATAATGCCTATTAAATAATTATTATACTAAAAAAATATATATGAACAGTAAAGTTAATAATTAACAAATATAATGATCTAAATAATAAATAAAATAATTGATAATACAAAAATAAATAAAAGAAATAAATATAAAAAATATAAAAAAAAAATATTAGAAAAAAATTTTAGTTAAAATGAAATTAAAAAAAAGTATATTAATGAATAAAATAAAATTAATAAAAGGAAAATAAAATATAATAAAAACTAAATAATTTATAATAAAAATATATATTGAATGATGAACAGTAAAAATAATAAATAACAAATATTATGATCTAAATAATTAAAAAATTTTAATAGTCATTACGAAAAATAAATATGTGAATAAATAACAAGTAATTATTTAATAATATAAAATAAAGGAAAATAAAAATGTATAAAAAGAATAAAAAATAAATATTTAGAATATATATATGTATAACAAGTTATAGTAAGAAAAGTTCACAAATACATATAATAAACTAAAAGTAATAAAAAATGAATGATAAAAAATACTTAAATATAAAAAATAAATACATGTTAAAACAAAATTAACACTTTATCACAAATATAAATAAAAGAATATATAAAAAAAATAAAACAAAATTAACAATTTATCACAAAAATTAATTTAAAAGTAAATAACAACTAAGGCAAATTAAATAGTAAAACTAAATAAATAAATAAATAACTAAATAAATAAATAAATAAATAAATAAATACTTAATAAATATATTTAATAAGAAGAGTAATAAGTAATTATTTATAACAAAAAGAAAATAAATAAAAAAATTTAAAATAAATAATTTATTATATATAATTAATAAAGAATAATAAATTATAAAAATAAATAAATACCAAATAATAAATAATTAAATATAGATAACAAATAAAAGAAAACCAATAAAAAGAAAAAAAAAATTTATTATGAAAAACTGATATTGAGCGATGATTTATATATATAAAAAATACATAATAAATAATGAGATGTAAATGAAAAAAATAATAATTTATAATTAACAAAATAATGTATAAAATTAATAAATAAATTATAAATAATAGAATTTAATAATGAAAAAGGAATAAAAACTTCAATTAATAATTAATTAAAATAATTAATTGCATAGGTATAATTAATAGATAATAAATAAATAAAAATAAATAACTTATTTAAAATTTTTAATGCCTCGATAGTGGCCTAGAAATATTACTCTGCTTTTCAAGCATATAAATCATTTTTCTACATACTTAATTTAAAAATGTTGCAAAAATACTTAAGAGTAGTAAAAAAGTACCCTTTATTTTATTTATATTTATTTAAAGATAAATATAAATTATTACTGAAACTCTCCAAACTGACTGGAAAACTAAATAAAATAATACATATTGTATATATTGTATAAGCATATATAAATGAGTATACTCAAATTAATCTACCAAAATCTATGGTATAACATTTTTCGTTGCAACAGTTGCATGCAGTATTTAAGTGTATTGTTGACCGCTCACGTGACGTTACCATTAATATCCGTTGCGTGCGTGAAAAAATCAAAGATAAAAATGTAGAAAGATGGAAAATTTCTACGCCGAGCCTTGATATAGCTGTCAATCGAGCGCTGCTAGTACAACAAATATGCCTAGTAATGCTTCCAAACAATTTCGGTTTTTTTTGCAACTATTTTGTTCCTATTGCAAAAACTTTTGAAAAGTGTCGCTGTCATGCAGTTAATTTTTGCATTCGAAAATTCCACTCTCTACTATAATCCAGAGCACACACTGTCATTCTTTCTGCATCTCTTTGACCGACATTTTCCCACTCGAACAGCACCGTCACTGCCTTTGAAATATTCAAATGCATTAAGAATGATAGGCAGAAATAGTTCCACTAATGTTCGCTTTAGACAAAATTACCTGTCAACTGCCCACTCTCTCTCTCTCCCTCTCTCTTCCTCTCCTACTTGTTGAGTTATGCAACATTCATGATGCAAAATGTAATTTCTAAAATTAGATGCAAACCAAAATTCCAAAAACAATAATAACAATTTTAGCTTGGTAAGCAAAAAAAAAAACAAAAAAAAAAACAAAAAACAACAACTTTGGTCTAATCATACTAAAAACTAACGGTCTATTTAGCTAGTACTAGCAGTGGCGGTATCATACGCGCAGCTGGTGTTGTTGTTTTTGTTCCTTGCTTTACATTTACTGGCTTTACCTTTCGTCATATTGGCCGTAGCATTCTTTCGAAATACCCCTTAATGGGTAATTTGATTTGAATAGCTGCTGTTGGGGTGAGTTTGTTGGAATTTTACTGTTTTATTCAGCAAAACGGCAGGATAGTGAAATATGAAATTTTAATTAATATTTATTTGTTTGAATATATTTTTTTTGCGATTATTATTACTAATTTTTTTTTTTTGTTAGTCTCTAGGTGTTTTCGTTAGAAGAAATATTTTTAAGTATACTTTTCCCGCGACTTCGTCCAGACGGAAGGTGAAAATGGTGCTAATAAAAGTATTAGTTGGCTTTATAGGCCATTTTTTGTAAGTCCACTTTTCTCACATATTACCCTACGCGAAGAGCTGTCTACATACATATATTCTAAATTTCAAGTAAATAAATTTAGCCATGAACATTTTTTCTTGTCAGATACCTACTTTATACCCAGAATACACTCTAAATCTCAGCAATTAAATAAGTGCTCACGTGACGGTCTGTTTTCATTATTTCGATGATTTTATCGCAATTTTCGATGACAGGCCTCCCGACGCGTGCTGCATCTTTGACATCGAAATTACCGGAACGGAACCTAGCAAACCACTTTTGTGCTACACGTTCATTTTACTGTAAACGGGCCCATAAACTAAATTAATTTTTTCAGTCGCTTTGGCTGCTTTTTCGCCATGATCGAAGAAAAAATGTAAAATATAGCGAATTTTCTCTTTGTTGGTGTCCATCTTTGACGAGCGCTCAGAACGTACTGAGTCAATCAATCGAAAAACTGTCAAAGACAAACTTAGTATGTCATGATGCGACACGTAACACTAGTACTATGGACAATAACGTCATCTCTTAGATAAAAACCGAACGAACTTTTTACTTTACCTAATATTTTAGAAGCTAGCACAGTTTTAGTGTACGAGCGTCAAGCAGGTTCGAATGCTTGGGCAGACTTTGAAGCTGATTTTCTCGAGTTTTCGTTTTTACAAGTCTTAGAAAACGCTGCCGGTGATAGCTAAAAGAATATACGTCCTTAGTCCGTAGCTTCAGTATTAACTTATATTCTATCTGACCTAAAAACAATTGAACGAAAGTATTATTTTAACTATTTTTAGCAACTTGAAGAGATTTTTTTTCAAACTTCGAAAAAATTTTGAATTTTCCAACTTCCTCAGTATTTTTTTTAGTTCATACGAGGGATTTAACAAAAGTTTGGTAAGTTGACTATAAAAAAGAACAAATTTTTCTTATATTTATTCGTAATCTTTGTTCTTTTTTATCTTCTCTGCATAATCACCATTGATTTCAATGCATTTCTTAAACCTATAGATCCAATTCTGAAAGCAGTCTTCAAAATCTTGCATTTTTAGCTTATCAAGTTCAGCATTAATCGCTTTAATTATTTCCTTGTTGCTATTAAGGACCTTTCCTTTTAAATTTTTTATTTCATTTTTGGAAATAACCAGAAATCATAAGGTGTTATATCCGGGTAATATGGTGCTTGACGTATTTCTTCGAGCCCAGAGATCGCAAAAAAAATACTCGTTATTTCAGCAGTGTGGGATAGTGCGTTGTCATGATGTAAAAAGTAGCGCCCAAATCATCTTTCTTCTTGTTTTCGAACAAAGTTTTGAAAGCTTTTGGTAAGCACTCTTCGGTGTATTATTTTGCAGTTACCGTCTGACCCTTTCCCAGTGGAATATCAGCTACAATTTTAGATCGCCTGCAGTAAACTGACCTCATTACTTTTGCTGTTGACTTTTGTTGCTTAGATTTTACGGGTGTGGTTGCTCCATACCATGGACTGCTGTTTGGTTTCTGGATCGTACTTATAGAACCAAGATTCGTCACCAGCAAAGATTTTACTAAAGTTGCTGGACTGACCATTTTCGAATTTGCTTAGGAAAAATTGAGCAAAATGCACTCGAGCCTCTTTTTGGGCCTCATTTAAAATTCGTGGCACCCATCGAGCAGATTTCTTCGTGTATATCAGATGATTACTTAATACTCGCGATATAGCCATGGGATTCAAGCCCAATCATTAGCAATCATTTCTTGTGTCAATCGTGGGTCTTCCTCAGTTTTGGACTTCACCAGAGCTACAGTGACATCATTAGTGGAAAATTTTAGTCGACCTTCTCGGGGCTCGTCCTCTAAGGAAGAATTTCCAGTCTGGAATCTTCAGAACCACTTAGAAATAGTCTTTAAAGGCAATGAAATCGTTCCATATGTAATTTGGCATTAACTGAATATTTCTATTGGCTGTAAATTACGACGAAACCCGAAGAGAGTTACATGGCGAAAGTCTGTTTGCGTTGGTGGTGGAATTTCATCTGACCTATCCTCAGCTATCTTGCGTTTCTTCGTCTCCATTTTAGGCGATCGTTCTGTTTCACGAATTCAGACTGCAGCCGCTTCAGAAAACTCATCACACATTGAAATAATCCAACATTTTTTGATACTAAAGGAGAGACGCACTAAATAAGATAAGGACTTAAGTGTAGATTACTTAACTCAGTGGTACTGAAGGGAAATTGAAAAAATGTTTGTGCTCCTCATGTCCCACGGTGTAGAAGACCAATTAGCGGAAATGTTGATAAAATCAAGGAAATTATAGAGACCGACTGTCATACGAATACTGCTTCGATTACCCAGAAGCTCAGCATTGCAAAAAAATACTTCGGAACCTCTTGAAGAAGGTTGGATAAACAAAGCAGCTCAATGTATGGGTGACAAATGAGTTAACGAGTAGAAACCTCAACCTATTTCTGAAGCGGTTGATGATCTGATGATGAAAAGTGGACCACTTGAAGTAACGTTAAATGAAAATTGCCTTGTTCGAAGGGCAGTGAGCCAGCACAAATGGTAACCAAGCAGGTATTGACGGCCAGAAAGGTTTTGTTGTGTATTTGGTGGGGTTTGGGAAGGTATCATCAACTATAAACTGCTCTCTTACGGCCTTACCCTTCGTTCTTCGTTCTTCGTTCTTAGAACGTGATCGGATGAGAGTATAAACACCTATGTAAGGACAGTTGCGTTGAGATAGATTCCTCCAATATGTTTCTGTTTCAACCAAAGTATTGATGTAGTTTACTTCATTTCCTTTATCTACGTGTATCAAAGATTAATTAATATACTTTCCTCCTTTTTTTGGCTTCACATGGACTTCCTGTCTTCACTTCTTTTCATTCCGCGCCGAGCTTCTATCAAACTCTACAAACTAACTCTCACTCTCGCGCTCTCCCAATGTTTTGGTTATTAACACCGTTGTAAAGTTGCAAGTAAATATTGTGACCAACATTACACACACATTCTGTGGCTAAGAAAACCATAAAAGATTCAACAATTGCTCTATATTTGATTAATTTTCTGGCATTTCTCAGTGGCAGTTACGGCAGCTGCACTTTCATATGGGTTGTGCCTGTGGGTGTCTAAAGACGTGCATTTTTATCTCTGAGATTTATATGCGCTCCTATTCTGATTCACATATGTATTCATTCTACGTTTTTCCCGCATAAGTTTATATTTTTTTTGTTTTTTTTTTTGTCAGTCAAACACTCATTCATTTACTCACTATTCTTCCACTCTCACTTATTTTGCCATCAAGCTATGCATGCAACAATCCATCAATCCATCGATCCATCTAACCCATCTATTTATTCGTTCAATCATTTAGCTAACCATTGAGGTTTTGTTGCCAATCAAATGCTTGAAAAGTTCAAGTAAATGCAATTTTCCTGTGGACAGCTGTGTAGAAATATAATTGTTGTTGTACTACATCAACGCTTGCCATTTGTCGCTTACTCCTGCTATCTTTCACTCTCTTTCATGCTCTTGCTCCGTTATCGCTATACGTTGCGGTTGCACTATCATTTCAGGTCAGCTGCTGTGAGTGCTGTTGTTGCTGCTGCTTCTCCCGTTGCTGGGTTTGTCGCGGTTCCTTCTTTTGGAGATTCTCGTTGAAATATTGTTAGCTGTCTGTCCGTTGAGTGTTGCCGCTTACTGGGTCCACTGCTGTGTTATAGTCATAGGTGGAAGTCCCTGCGTATTGCTTGCCATCCACCCCGCTTGTGGTTGCATTGATAAATGTCAGCGATTGGTAGGCGGCCTGTAGTGCAGTGGAAAGAATGCTATTTCAAAAAAGGGAAATAAAAGTGCAATGCAAAGGGTAAGCGATGAAATTTAAATGGGAAGAGTGGCCGGAGGAGTATATTACTACGAAATGGCATTCAGTGTATAGTTTCACTAATGCAATTAAAAATATTTATTGATAATTAATATGTAATTCTGCTACTACTATAACCGTTCATGAGGCAAAAGAAATTAAAATTTTCAATTAAGGTCATTCTGTTATCATTTTAAATAATTTTTGAAAGATTTCGGTAAAATTGGAGAGTTTGGAGACTTTTCAAAATAAGTCTTCAAAGTGGGATAAACTGCATAATCTCTTTTTTAACTTATTCTTTTCGTATTGGACAACTTTTGAAGCATTTTGGAAAAACTGGAGAGTTTGGAGACTTTTCAAAATAAGTCTCAAAGGTGCCATAAAAGAATAAAAAGATATCGCATAGCCAGTAAAAATTCTGCTGGACAATCTCAATCAATGACTAAGCGATTTTTTTAAAGTTTCTCTCTGGAAACTCTCTAAAAACTGCGCTTAATACGCCTACGTATAGTTAACTCATATACCTAATTTACCTAATTTAATTTGTAGGTTGTTAAAGTAACGACAATAGCACTGCTTGGTGAGAATTATAAGTAAGAATTAGTTAATTAAGAAAAGTCAAAATTGCTCTTCCTCTCTCTCTTTTTACTGGCTTTTTGGCTCACCGAACGCGGCTCAGTAAAATATTGGAAAAATTGGTAATGCCCATCAGCTCTCCTAACAGGACTAATATTTAAGGTTTACTGGATAGTATACAGTTTTGTGCAATGTACTTGATCAGCTGTAGGCAATTGTCTTTCGCGACTTTGAAAAAGAAATAAAATTAATAAAATTAAATGCTTTATAATATAATTTTTTAAACTAATAACAACGTTTTTGGGATGTGTTAAATTGAAAAAAAGAAATTTAATAATGAATCAAAGTGGCCTTTATTTTTACCGTCTTATTACATACAAATTAAACGAAATATTTGAGTTTGCAACTGTGTTTTAACCTTTGGAGAGTTTGGAGACTTTTCAGTAACTCTCCGGGTAGAATTTTTTAGCATTAATACTTTATGGTTTGATAATTTATACACGTTTTAATGTTTTTTACACCGTTTAAAATTTGGAGAATTTGAAATATATTATATAATTAAGTTATAAGATTTCGCTGAATCGCAACTTTTTAGCAACAACGCATATTCTTGAATGTATTTGCGTTTTCTAAGTTTCTCACTTATTTTTAACTTGTGGAGAGTTTGGAGACTTTTTCAAAAACTCTCCATAAAGTGGTTTACAACATAAATACGCCATATATTAATTTTTTCTTTATATTTTAATGTTTTCTTATACTATTTAGAAAGTGGAGACTTATAATTTATTGATAAGTTATTGTAATTGTAGAAAAACAAACATTAACAAAAAAAAAAAACATAACTATGTCAGCATTATGCATTCTCATAGCCTAATCTATTTTATTTCTAACATTAAATAAACATTCTTATCAAAAACTATATACTGCAGCAAATATGTTGTTTAATTTTTTATAAATTAGTTACATGAAAAAAATATACGCAGTCTACCACTTGTCCTCTCCCGCCAGCAACAATCAATCACGACAGTAACGGAAAGTAATAAAACCAAAATCGTCAATTAGTGTCGATTGCATGCTCTGTGGTGCATTGAACGTTTTGGGTAAGCCCAAAACAAGATTGCGCACTAAAATATGCAACGAAAATGGTAAAAAATATAGGCGAAATTGTGTTGATTGACCAGCTGCAGTGATTAAATGTACACAGATGTATGTGTATGAATATATTTATATATACATATGTACATGTATACACATCTATATGTATATGATGTATTTCGCTTGTACATTTGTCTGTATGACATAAATATTATACAAACAACTGTCTGTATATAAATTTGTACCATCACTTTGGCTTGCAACTAATTCTATATGCAATTAATGCACAAATAAGCACACACACACGCGCACGGGCACTTGCACCTCGTACTAATTCCTTTGTGTGTCCTTTAATATGCATGCATTCATGCTTGCATATTTTTAGGCGCTCAATCATGCATATGATACTATTAAATCATGCTGAGCCGCACTGGCTTTGCTTTCGCACCTTTTGATTGTGCAAATTTTCGGTTTAAGATTTAGTTTGATTGTAATGCCTACCAATAATCGAGATTTACATAATATATATCTACGCCTGAGTAATTCCCATTATGATAGCCGGAGTAAGACCGATTGTAATGGCAGCAATGTGGTTAGAAAAATTTTAACCCCTAGCGGGGGCAAGAGCTGGGCAGTTGTACCAAAGTTGGGTGATCGTTTTCTTATCCTCCTCATCATCCTAGCAGCATCTTCTAGAGGGTCCTCATTTCCTTTCTGTATTACGTCTTCTCAGTCACTCGCCTGTGAAACTATCTATAGTCATGAACATGCCCCTTCATTTTAAGAAGCCCGAAAATGAGTTCCTTGCGGTTGCCCCTCGGTAGGAAATTTCAACGCCACCGAGTATAATTCCTACGGGAGATAAAAGCTTCTCAGAAAAGACCGCCAGTCGTTCGAAGGCGGCCTAATATTTGGTCATGTAAAAAGTTTGTTCGGATTTTATGTAACAGATGGCGTTATTGTCCATAATACTAGTGTTACGTATCACATTATAACATACTATACGGCGCTGAAAACGTGTTTATTCGGGCTAAAAATTTGTCTTCGCCAGTTTTTCGATTGATTGACTCAGTACGTTGTGAGCGCTCGTCAAAGATGGACACCAGCAAAGAGAAAATTCGCTAAATTTTACAAATTTTCTTAGATCAAGGCGAAAAAGCAGCCAAAGTGGCTGAAAAAATTAATTTAGTTTATGGGCCCGATACTGTAAACGAACGTGTAGCGAAAAAGTGGTTTGCTAGGTTCCATTCAAAATCATGGAAATAGTGGAAACAGACCGTCACGTGAGCACTTATTTAATTCCTGAGGAACTAAAGATAAGCCAGAAAATCGTTTGAAATCATTTGCATAACCTTGGATTCAAAAAGAAGCTTGATGTTTGGGTGCCACACGAACTAACGCAAAAAAACATGATGGACCGAGTTTCCATCTGCGAATCGCTGCAGAATCGCAACAAAATCGATCCATTTCTAAAGCGTTTGGTCACTGGCGATGAAAAGTGGATCACTTACGATAACGTCAAGCGAAATCGGTCGTGGACGAAACACGGTGAGCCGGCGGAAATGGTGGCCAAGCCAGGATTGACGGCCAGGAAGGTTTTTATGTGTGTTTGGTGGGATTGGCAAGAAATCATCTACTACGAGCTGCTCCCCTATGACCAAACGCTCAATTCGGCTCTCTACTGCCAACAACTGGATCTCTTAAAGGCAGCACTCATCCAGAAGAAGCCATCTTTGATCAACAGAGGTCGAATTGTGTTCCATCTGGACAACGCCAGGCCACACACGTCTTTGGTGACGCGCCAGAAGCTCCAGGAGCTCGGATTGGAGGTCCTAATGCACCCGCCATATAGTCCGGACCTGGCGCCAAGTGATTACCATCTTTTCCTGTCCATGGCGAACGCGCTTAGTGGTGAGAAGTTGGCCTCAAGCGAGACGTGTGAAAATAAGCTCTCCGAGTTTTTTGCCAATAGGGACGCAGCCTTCTACGAGACGGGTATAATAAAGTTGGCATCTCGTTGGCAACAAGTTTACGAACAAAACGGCGCATATGTGACTTAAGTTGGACAAATGTGCACAAAGTTATCATATATTGAAAAATCAATAAAAAACCGAATGAAGTTTTTACTTGACTTAATATAAAGTGTAGGTCCCTCCATGTGTTAAATGGCGCGAAATATCTGACTTCTCGTATCTCTGAACAATGTTGTCTCTTCAGTCTAGCAAATTGTCTAAGATATTTCGAAACTTGCCTCTGTATACTCTGACTACATCACCCACGTAGGGATAACTCTGACGTCCGCCTCAAACCGTTGCCGTTAAAAAAGAATTTGCCGCGAGGTGCCAGAGTAATAGAGGCAGAACTTCGGAAATCAATGTTCTGAAACGTGTTCAAGAGCAGGTGGTTCCTAGAAACTACTAATGGAATGCAGGTGTCAGCTCTTTATTTCTACGGGGACAACAAGAGTATAAAGGTGCTTCAAGGAATGTGAACAGTCTGTGAAAAGCAGTTTCCGTAGATATTCCTTTCTGGTAGGTGTACCGATGATTTGAGAACAGGCTCTTATCAGTAATCCGAGAAAGATAGCATGATCCCATCAATGTTTTTAGGCCGAGATATGACAGACAAAGGGGTCTCAAGTCATCAGCATAGCCTTGAGTGATTTTGTCCGTCTTGGGAATGAAGACCATTGAATAGTTCACAGATTTCCATTTCAAAAAAATTTGGGATTCTTTTTTCCATCGTCATATCCGATGCTGAGAATTTGCGAATATTTTTAAAAAGCACAAAGAAACCGAAAGAAACAGAAAGATCATGCTTGTTAGTCCACACCAAATCCAGCATATAAAAGACGCCTGAAAACAAATAGAAATCGAAATTCTCCAAAATCTCAACGCCACTAAATCAAAAAAATCGCGTAAAAATGTCAACAACAACAGCGCACTCTTTTGTTACTCTCTTGTTGGAAGAATTGTGAAGGAGGTGCCAATTGAGTTAAGGCCAAGGGGTAAACAGAAATGTAAAATACGCGACAAATAGCAGAAAAAATGGCGAAAAAGAAAGTGAAAATCGAAACCACAAATTTTGTTTTGACAGCGAAAAAATGCAGGAGAGCATGAATAATGGCAAAAAAAAGGGGAAGAAGAAAGCAAGACAGGACCAAAACAAGGAAAACTGGAGTATAAATAAAAACAAAATTAAAAAAAAATTAATAAAAAATGAAAAAAACATTAATAAAAAAATGAAAAGAAAACAAAATAAAAAAAGAGAAAAAAATAAAAAAATGCGAAAAAATATAAACAGAAATAAAATAAAGTAAAAAACATCACCACTACAAGGCAGCGGTGAACGCAGAGTACACAGAGAGCAGAGAGCAGAGAGCTAATGCAAAACATGACAGAGAGCGCGTTTTTTTTCAGATTATTGTCTGAATATGTGTGATTGAAAACAAATATATGCATGCATATGTAAGTAAAAAATATAAAAAAGTACACTTGACTAAAAAAAAAAGTTTGAAAGCCACTGGCAACGCGAGCGATGTAGTCTGCACCACTGTGATTAGACCACGGAAAGCTCGTATTTTCCATTGTTGTTATTGTTTTTTTTTTGTTTTTTTTTTGGCATGTGGTAAGGCTAGCCTGCGACGACGCAACAAAACCCTGCTACAACCATGCATATTTGCATAACAAAAACTACCACATAGAAACATACAATTGCACATACATACATACGAGCACACACATACATACAGACAATGCATACATTAAACAAATGCATGACAAATGCGACCAAAAATGCAGTCGAAAATGCGCTTGTGGCCAAGCAGCTCCAAAAAAAAAACGAAACAAAAAACAAAAAACAACAATATCATGCGAAGCGTGTTGTTGTGTTTGTTGTTATTGTTGCTAAAGTAGTATTTTCCATGTTTCGTTGGTATGTAAATGCACTAGAGATAGAAACCAAAAAAGGGGATTTGCAACAAAAGAAAATGTGGATGTTGGAAGCGTTGAAAAGACGACAAAAACAACAACAACAAAAACAAGAAGTAATGCCAAAATATATGCAAAGAGAAAATTTGAAAATGTACATACAACTTAACTTAGTTACGCGTTTTCTTTGCACACGCATGTATGATTATTCAAGACTGTCTATGTGACAATAAGAGCTTGGACCGAGCTTCTAGGTGGAGTGGTGAAGATAAAGTTTTCAATTGGATTGTTTGATCTGTAACCTTTTCGCACCTTTTTTCTTCCCCTTTAATGCCGTAGGTCGCTTCTTCTTTTCGCAGTTCGGTATCGGAAAGAATAAGTGAAGATCTCAGGCCTCTCTTTCACTGATCTTTCGAACTGAGTGGAGTACTGCCTTTTCATTTGCTTCCACGCAGGTAGGGGTCCAGAAAATGTAAGTGAAACGAAGTGCCAATCAATCATAAATCTTGCGCAGAACCTTCCGCTCGAACACTCTCAATGCCGACCCATCGGCTATTGTTATCGACTATGCTTTTGTACTATTCAGCAGGTCGAGAAGGATAAGCGGGTTTTTGAACGAGGTTTTTCTACGTCGAGAAAGTAGCAGCTGATGCCTATGGTTTTTCTGCAATCAACTTCACGATTAATACTGTTGTTGGTTTTGTTGCTGGTTCCTACAATATATAGATGAAATTATTCAAAGTGTAGGCAAATGACGTGGGAGCCAAGTTGCGACTATTTGATGGTAGGAGATATTTCGACTTATCTTCGTACACCACTCGATCTCAACGCTTCGCATGTTTGTTCAACTTGGAAAAAGCAAAACTAACCGTGTGATTGTTGTGGTCAATAATGTCAATACCATCGGTCAGGAGTAGTACACTCCTATGGAAGTTTTGGGAAGGTGAAGATGAAATATTTATATGCCTAGACGCGGAACGTGAGTGCTCTTGTGGTGACGATTTCGATAAACATCAAACAATGAAATGAGGTGCACGATATTCCACTGGACTCCATTGCTCCTGGGTCTGAATCATAAAAATATGAGGGATTTAACAAAAATTCGGACAGTTGGTGACTTTCAATTTGTTTTTTTTTTTTTTTAAATCTCCAATTACCAAATCTTTAGCAATTACTTTATTAGTCTTCCTTTCAAATTTTAGAACGATCGACTAAAATGGAGATGAGAAAACGCAAGATAGCTGAGGTTAGGTCAGACGAAATTCCACCACTAACGCAAGCATGTGATTCTCTTCGGGTTTCGTCGTAACTTACAGCCAATACAAACATTCAGTGAGTGCCAAATTGCATATGGAACGATTGCACCGTCTTTAAATACTATTTCAAAGTGGTTCCGAAGATTCCAGAACGGACATTTTTCCTTAAAGGACGAGCTCCGAGAAGATCGATCAAAATCATCCACTGATGACGTCACGATGGCCCTGGTAAAGTCCAAAATTGACGAAGACCCACGCTTGACACAAGAAATGATTGCTAATGAATTGGGCTTGAGTGCCATAGCTGTATCGCGAATATTAAGTAATTATCTGGGGTACACGAAGAAATCTGCTCGATGGGTACCACGAATTTTAAATGAGGCCCAAAAAGAGGCACGAGTGCATTTTGCTCAATTTTTTTAAAGAAATTCGAAAGTGGTCAGTCTAACAAGGAAAAGTAACCTCCTTGACCATCAGTATGAAACGTGATGCCAAACACGTCAACAACAATCAGCTGTTAAAACAAAACTAAGGGAAGTATCGCACGGAAATTTTGCGTGTTTGCCTAAATATGAATAGACTTTTTTTGCAGTAGCAGCGCATTCTGATGGTCAAGGAGGTTACTTTTTTACCACATATAATACCTGTATTTGACAAAACAACTATCTATTAGCAAGCTTCTGCTGGAATTTCAACCGCGATTTATTTCCAAACGATTTTCTTCGAAGAAAAATGGCTTTGGAGAGCGCTCAACCGAGCAACGTCAACCCAGGTTGGCACAAACGGTCACCAGGCCTGAATTGAGGGGCAGAATATTGTGTTGTCATTACCCATGAGCGGCTCTCTTACGGCCAAACTTTTAATTCGGACCTCTACTGCCAGCTGACCCAGTTATCTGAAAGCAATAAGCGCTTAGCAGCGCCCCGTTTTGGCAAAGAGGAGGGGAATTGTGCTTCTAACTCTAGTAGGTAAAGTCTGAAATTTAATGCGAAAATAATGAAATTTAATTTCAATTATAGTTTTTAACTATTAAAAGCGAAAATTTCAGTCGAAAACGAATTTTTTTAGACAACGTTTTGTTTTCCATAAATTTTGTTTTTTGTTTTTCTGATAATTCGAGCCGTCAAAATGGAGATCGCCGCCAAGTGTCTTTTTGAAGGTGAAATGTATTTGGATATTTTTACATGGTCGATATGCTATTGTGTGATTAGAGCCTACTTTCAAGTAGGCCATTATTATTTCAAAGTGATATATGAAAATTGTTTCTATAAAAATTAACAAATTACGTCGTTTTGAGCATAAAAATTCGATACTGCCAAATGGATAACCCTGTATAGTTTTAAAGTGAAAGAAAAATAATGTTTAGGACTTAAAATTTTTTTAATTAAATAAGTAAAGTAAAAGTATATGAAGAGTAAGAGTAAGAGAGAGAGAAAGAGAGAGAGAGATCGTAAATTAGCTCACTTATGCTGCTCGACTTTCCAACCTCTCATGCCGAGAAAGTTTAGATTTTTCTTCCGAATTTTGTAGAATTTCTTGACCAGATTCTTTACATTTCAAATGAAATTAATAACAAATTTTTATGGCAACTCAATTCGAATAATTCACATTTGGCATATTACTCTATATAAGTTTGTCTGCTTGTATATGTAAATTGAGGGAAAATATTACCATTTTCTTCAACCTTTGATTATCCAACTTTACCATGTGTCCTCTGCTGCTATTTATTTTTGCCCACCCATTCATCAATACATTTCAATATTTTCTCTCTTATTCATTTTTCATATATTTCATATATACAAATGTAGTTACTCAATAATGTCAATTCCACCTGTCGAGCACTGATGACAGCCGAGAAAGTACACTCCTATCCACCTTAATCAACCTGTATTAACCTTAGTAAAATAATATGTTTTAAAATTCATATAGATATACATACTTAGGTACATATAACTGAGCTTACAGAAAAATTGTCAGCATTTGGCGGAGCATTGAAGGTGAAAACAATAACAAAATTAATAAAAATAAATAAATAAAATAAGAAAAAAATACGTGTATATGTGTGTATATGTATAAAGTGAGTGACAATACGTACACATATCCACCTCTGATTTCCATTTTATTTGAGGATTCCCAAATTTTATACATACCTACATACATAGACACACATGTATATTTTTAACATTGTGTGCTTGTTTCCTTCTAATGCCATAAATATTTATTGACCACATCGAAAAAATGGTATTTGTGGAAAATGCATTTCATTATTGTACATTCAGCGTGTCTGTGGAGTGTATAAATGTAGTTGCATGTGTAGGTGCATAAATATTATTTCGTTCAATTTACATATGAATTTATTTGGAAAATATATCAAATATTCTGTGCGACTGTTTTTACAGCTCACTGACTGTTCGGCCGCAATATTTAGATATTTAGCTGGGGGTTTACAGTTTGTTATGAATATTTTATGGATTTTGAATTGCTTGGAAGTGGAACGTATTCAAAGAATTTTTAAATTGGAAGAGAGTTTCGTATAAAATCTAAATTCATAAAAATTAAAAATTTTCACAATACGGTAAAAAGTAAATATACAAGTTTTTTTTTGAATATTGAAGTTTTAATATATTTTTTTAAGTTTTTCAAAATTTTTCAAAAGTCTCCAAACTCTCCACTTCACTCTAAAGTCGCTTTTCTGTAGCCTAGATTGTTATTTGCAGGAATATAAATCTGAAAGGGAACTTTATCTCTGTTTTCACAAAGTCTCCAAACTCTACACTTGGCAAATTTTATTCAATTTAGTTTTGATTGCATTTGGAAGCGCCAATCTTTTTAATTTATAGTCTGTGTATATCTAATATTTATCTGATTCTAAGAAATTTCTAAAATTTCTTTTATAAAGGTATGCTTTTCATAAATCCTAAACATACATACATACTATGTATATTGCAAAGTTATTCTAAAAATATCCACAAAACAATAAATACATATATGCATATATCAGCTGTTCATAATATAAATAGAAACAAATAAATATTTCAGCATTGACAGTCTCTACTAATGGCTTTAATTAAATTTTATTTGGAACTTTCTGCGAGCTGATTTACTGCAGTCAGGTTACTTTGAAACGTAGTTTTTGGAAGTTTAATTTCTTCAAAATAAATTTGTTTTCAATATTATCTTTCTAATATTCTGCACAATAAATAATTCAGCTATATTTTTATAAGTCTCCAAAGTCTACACTACATCTTTTGACCATTTCCACTAGCGTATAGTATAAATTCATAAATATCTTTAAGCAAAAGTGTAAATTTTCAGTATTTTCCAAAAGTCTACAAAGTCTCCCTAATTATTCTTATTACTTTTTTATGAAATATAATTCATTTATTTCTATGCAAATACATTTTTCTAGCGTACATTATAAGTTCATTAATAGTTTTAGGCAAATGTGCAGTTTTTTCAGTATTTTCGAAAGTCTACAAGGTCTCCACTATAGTCAAAATAATTTTTTTTACAAAATCTAACAGTATTTTTCTTCAAAAATACTAAACAATAAAAAAATACATTTATTACCCTTTTATGAAAAGTCTCCAAACTCTCCACTTGACATTTTTAAGATTTACGGTGTTTAGTGAAACACTACAGTTCAATTGCTTAGTAAAATTTAAGTGGTACATCATATATTATATACTTAATAGTTAAACTGTAGATGTATGCAAGGTTTTAGTGTGTACATACCTACATGTGTGTGTACATAAGTATGTAAGAATGTAATAAACTGATTGCTATCTCCTTGATTTTGCTGTTTTGCAAATTTTCTCTACTTCTCTGCTCATTTAGTACATACATACGAGTACATATATACATATGTACTTTCATATGTTGATTTGCTTCGTTGTCCTTACTATTTGCTTATCACTCAAGTGTTGCTTATTTTGATGTTGGGTTTTCGGAGAGAATGACATGTTGTGCCCACATCAAAATTACGAGTTGCTCATACAATATGTAGAAAGCTGCTTGTCGACTGAAAATCATACAAACATACATACTTGCAAATACATATATAAAACCAAATTTTGTATGCGAGATGCCTCAACAAACTCTTGCCAGCAAACATGCTCTGTACGTACATACATACATATATCCTGTCCGTTACTGGCACACACTCATTCTGCTTCACTTTACACTGCTAACAGGTGCATTAAAATTTATGGAGTTGTAAAAGAATTTCATATGGACACTTGGTTATTGCATAGTCGTAACCAACTAAGCATACAGAAGACACCTTCAACTCTGTATCTACATCAGCCTTGGCAGGTTTATCGTCGTTGTCCTTGTACTTTTGCTTACACTCAAGCATACATATGTATGTAATCTCAAGTATCCATATAACCGTCAACGCTCATTGCAAATCCTACTCCGGTCACAACTGTTCACCTCTACTGGCTTCTCTATGCAATGCCTTCAGGCCGCTCTGCAAGCTTCACCACAACCAAATATGAAATGTGTAAACATAAATATTGAAAATACAATTTCAGTTTAGTATGATTACATACTCGTATATTTCTATCGTTTTTAAGGCAAACTGAGTTGGTTAAATGCTGTGCGCTGTGAGACAGTGGCAGGCAGGAAAGGTCGACATGGAGCTCTAAGTAAGATTAAATATGATTTTAATTATAATTTATTTTTTGTCGTAAACTAATTTGCCCGCTGACCTTATTGTGACTAGTTGGAAAAGTGATTTATTAGTTGGAGAGGGTTTTGATATTTCTTTGAAAGAATTTACAAATTCAGCTTGGATGTGGTTGTAGATTTTCATTATTTTAAATTGCGCTCCAGACTGCATCAGGTGTGCATCAGAATCATGACTAAAAATTATCACTGGAGATTTATACGAAAATCTCTTGTATCAAAGTAGTCTAAAGGGACTCGCTATTGTTTCTGAGGCATAAGTTTTAGGGCTTGGAGCCATTGAAATAACTATTCTCGGCAACCCGACTCACTTGTTTTTGCCGAGTTCCACAATCTGAATTAAGAAGTTTGACTGAATGTTCTAGTTTGGGGTTCTTCTTCTGCCTGGTGGTCAATTTTTAGATAAAAATAGGCTTAATTTCATGGCTTCGACACGACTTGTGAATCCATGGGTTAGCAAAAAGCAAACTAGAAACATTTCCTAAAGCTACGGCCTCACGTTAGTCACTTTTCAAATCTTACGTCTACCGTTGTGTATAGTAGTTCGACGCTTTTTGTTCTCTAAAATGATTTTCGGTCGGCCTCATCATCCAATTTTTTCTATCCTTCATGATGTTTTCCACACTAATGGATGGATGAACCTGCAATTTATTCGAAGTCCCTCAGGAATATCGGACGGTTTATGCCCTTAACACTCCACATGGTAGTAGACATTGCATACATACCACTGGGCTAATGTGGCCACCCTCAGTGACTAAGATAAGACTATTATATTGCATACGCCTCCTCAAGAGGTCTAACCTTCACACAAACTTGAGTTAGGTAAATAAACCTAATATAATCTTTAGTTTCACTTTACAGAGCTACGTAGTATGACCTCAAAACTCTACCGATGACTGTCGATCACTCAGGTAGTTCATGGGTTACTTATTCCATCTCGGCTGTAATGAGAAATCTTTGTCTGCCCTTGTCTGAGAATAGCGCTGAAAAGTTGGTGGTGTCCGGAGCAACCAGAAAAGTTCTTGGACGTGTTCGGTTTTGGTTGAGGCTATGAACTATTTTATAGTTAAGTGCAGTTAGTGTACTGCTGGATAAAGGAGAGGTATCGGTTGATATGATTGCCCTTGTTGAAAATTTTCCACGGTTTTAGTATCGGTATCACTCTATCCAGTTCTTTAGTAAGGTATTCTGCTACCGCTGGTCCCAGGTGATAGCATCATCATGTTTATTCCGCCGGAGCCAATGGATTTTGAAAATTTCCACAAGGTCATCAAGTCTCGTTGGATAAGACTGTATTCAAAAGTTTAGTTGAACCAGGAGATAGGCTGTTGGCGGCCGCAATAGTCGACCGGTTCGAGTCTTGCTTCGACCAACATCCAAAATTATAGATAATTGATTTCTCTAATTGTGGTAGCCCCTGGGCAGGGAATATCACTACCTTCGTATGTATTTCTATCATAAAATAAAAAGTTCTTCAAAAAAATCCATGGGCCGTTCGGAGGTGGCTTAGAATAAGTTGTACGTCATTTGTTGGAAAAGCACCCTTGAGCTCTGCCGAAAATCGCTTCAGCTGTTAAAAAGTGACAATAATAATCGAGGATCTCAGTGATGGAGGATCTTGAATCCACTCTTACAGTGAGAAAGTTTTGTCGGCCTTTTACGACTCGGCCAGCAGGTGGCGGTTACACTTGGAAGACCCGGCATTGATTTGGCCAAGACTTAGAGTGTCCGATTGGCTACCTTGAATACTGAACAGATCTTCACTGTGAGAGATGGAGATTCCGTTTAAAGAAGAACATATTAATAGTAATAAATAAGTTGTAAAAAAGAAATTTATAAATTTTTCCTTAATGTTTGGTAGTTTTTAGGACGAAAAATAAAATGATTTAACGTGATCTTGTATTTACATCGCTCAAACAGCTGATTCACCATAATGAAGTCATTAGCAAAGCCAAGCTCAACTTTCTAAAAGCTTGATTAGCTAAACTTTCATGCAAGCTATAAAATAGTGGCCAGAAATTTCCCACAAAAAGCTCTAAATATATGTAAAAAAAATCTCTCAAAGCTTTAAAAAAACTTTGTGGAGATTTTGTTAAATTTAAGTATTTAAAATAATTTTTTTTTCACATTAATAAGCTAATTCTGGTTCGAAATTTTTAATTAAGTTTTTATGAAAGCTTTCTGCTCGATTCTATTTAAGCTTTTAATTCTCATATTGATAAAAAAAAATTTTTTTACTTCAAAATATCTTGAATTCCAAACTCTATATATAGCTCACCCATACACCACTGAAACACACATTTCCTGTGATATATGTATGTGAGAAAAGCTGTATTCTGTATATGAAAATCTCTACACTAGCTTTGCCTGCTCTTAAAAGCAATTCGGTGTACCGGCATTTAGTTTAATATGATTTAACAAAAGTCAATAACAGTTAACAGTTATAAGCATCTAAGCTAACTGTAAATTTGTATTGTTAGCTTTTATCTTTCATTTCGAAAATTGAGTGCAAACAAAAAAAAAATGTACAACAAGTAATTGAACCTAAAAAAGCTTTTGAGGGGGGGGGGGGGAAAAATAGAAATGAAATTCAAAAGTCAAAACAACAAAAAATATATATATAAAAAAAATAAATAAAAAAAAATAAATAAATACAATCGAAAAGTGGGTATATTTTCCCCAGTAACAGTAACCACAATAAAGTCAACAACAACACAACCAAGAACTACAGAACGTTGCTCGCCTTCTCTCACTAGTGGCGCAAAAGTGAAAAGTTTAATTGGAAAATTCACATTGCAATCAAATCGAAAGGCATGGGAAACAGGAATTGTTATTTTGAAAATAAAATAAAAATTCAAAAAAAAAAAAATGTTGAAAATCCGATACAATTCCGATATACATACATAGTACATATGTAGATGTAATGAAATAACAGTGAGAATGGAATAGGAAATAAAATTATAATGGTTGAGTACAAAAGTATTATTTGAAAGGAAGATGGAAGGCAGGGCGATAGATAAAGTCAAAGTTACTGCTAAGCCCAGGGTATGGGACAGCAAGAATGATACAGAAATAGATTAAATTTGTATAAAAAATTTCCATTTGAAATACGCAATACACTCTTAATTACGTCCCAGCTGACTGGTGACCTCAGTAGAGTTAGATGGGCAACTCTCTCTTAGATTTACCGTCCATGGATATTATGAGGACTCATACTGCGGGTTGTACTGCAGATGGTGTTTGAAAAAAAAAATGACAAAACAGTTCCAAACCGATACAAAGAAGTTTCAACCTAACATTTATTGACTTCACTAGTGACTATAAAGTTGGTTATCCCGGTTGAGAACCAGTATATTCAGACTCGAACCACTTTTATAAGGATAAGTCATAACTAGGCAGGAGCGTCGGTAGTGGAAACCACGCTCGCTAAAAAGAGAACGTAATATCTGCATTAGTGGTTCAGCTTAATGGACATAAGTTATTAGATAGGCACGTAAAGAGGCTGAGCGTGCCATCAAGCGGCTACTGCAGAGAGGGGGCAGCATTAAACCGCACTTTGAAGTCACTAGGTATGTCAACCTGAATTCGAAATAGCGGATGCAAAGATACGTCGATTGCACTGTTTTGCCGACTTCACATGATGATTTGACTGACGAAGGAGGGCTATTGAAATCCTTAATGGTATCAAAGTGGGTCCGTTGGTAGCCTCGTGAGCTGATTCACCCAAACCTAATCTAGCAGATTGGTACAAGATTGTATGACATATGTGGGAAAAGTAGCTTGAATATTTCTGATAGTTGAAGAGATCTCGAAGTATAGAGTGCTTTAAGAGGAGGATTTGCGGCAGATTTTTGTAACCAAAATTTTCTCCTTTTGACGGTATAGTGAAATAGGTAAATGCATAATATTCGATTTGCAAAATATCTAAAAATGAGCCAAAAAGTGATCTTCTATAGCACCTATAGTGCCTACATGTTCCATAGGATCCTTGAATTGGCCTGAGTATGTTAAGAGAAAAGCATATCGGTGTTAGCACGCCCTGAGCCAAATATTGGCGAAATAAATACCGGATAAGCGATCACTACAACCACTCATCTCCCTACAGAGACGTAAAGTTCCTCCTAGTCTTCTTGTATGTCATCCCATTGTGGAGAGTGGACTTAGGTGGACCCTATCTTAAAGTGGCTGCGCCATATATAAATTTTCTGAAAAGTAGTTTCACCGTAGCAAAAGGAATGGCGGTGTGTTTTATATTGAGGATAATCTGCTTGATCGTACTATCTTGACTAAGAAGATCTCAAGGAAGTTCCGCTTTACAGTTCTATGCTCCTTTGAGAGGTGGTCTCAACAATTCTGAATTTTAAAGAAAAAATGTTCACTACTTTTATTTCCAACTGACTGTGGTCGTCTCCTGACTGGGAAGTTCCTAAAGAAGCTCCAGATGGCGGTTTTCTCCTATATCCCTATTAGAGGTGGCCTGTTCTATTGTATTTGGTCTGTAGGGATGAACAACAATTAAGCACAATACTAGAGCTTAGCGCGACCCTGCTCATTGCCTTGATTGCTGTCTGGTTGTGGCTGCTGCCTCCACGATAGCAGAGATCTCCGTAAAAATGTCTATCAATTTATTTAAAAAAAAAAATGTCTGAAAAAAATCCAATCGAATAATTAAGGAACAAGTTTATAGTTAAAATCTCGTATTCTGTACATATATGTACATACAAACATATACATATTTGCTCCCAACAGAGCGTGTGTCGCTGTCGAAGCTTCTGTGCGTAGTCAACATCATTTCACTATTACATGCGTGAGTAGACAATTTTAATTAAATTCACATAACGTGTATATACGAACACACATAACTGCTAACGTAGATATGTGCATAAATGTAGTGCAATAAATACC
>JAWMAG010000003.1:22027500-22117500 GCA_037013455.1 Ceratitis rosa | reverse complement strand
ATAGATATAGACTTGTAATGCTTCTTCACTGAATGGCTTCGTTTGTTTTTTTTTAGCATCCCGGGAGATATAGTTTTATATGCAGACGCTCGCAACAGGCTGTGTAACCGCCCTAATGAAACCGTTAGGCAAATATGGCTTTAAATCTCAATTTGTGAACTCATTTATTGTACAAATTATTATAAATACATTTTTATAAATGAAAATTTTTAATTTTTTTAAAATCAAGTTTTTTGCTGCAAGTCTCGTTTTCCACGGGCCACCCCTTTTAGTGCTTATTCCTTACTTTTCACTTATTTTCTTGTTCGTAAGAAGAAAGAATGTGTACCATATGTGCATGCGTACACGTATAACCAATTTTTAAAAACATATAAATAAATTATTGATTGTCTTTTCGTACGTGTTTCAATACGAAAACTGCCGAAAACTGACAATAAAAGTATTTATCTATTTATAAATTTTTATTGTTTACGCACATACAATGGTGTATGCACTATTTTTTACTGATTTTACTTCTAAGCAAGAGTAGAAATTGTTGTGGTAAGTGAAAGACTATGCCAAAGGCGGCTCGAAATTATTAAAAATGAATTAAGTAATTAAAGAAACAACGATATTTGGGTTTCAAAATATAATATAATTGCAAAAAAAAATGAAAATAATAAAAATGATATACAAAATTTTTAATGTAGTGTGGGAACTATGGAAAAATATTACATAAAATTATATAAAATATTATTTATATATGTGTAAATATAACGATCGCAATAGCCGATTGGTTAGCAACCCATCCCATGCCATTTTGAGTACCAGGTAAACTCTAGATCCCTCCATTTGTAAGGAAAATATCAAGACGGATACCAGAAATTGAAGAAGGAACTTGGCCAAATATTGCTACAGCTTCAGCGATTACAAAACGTCAATTATATATGTATTTATATCTAAATAAATCCGAACTTTCGCTCAACACTTCTACCTTCCCGTAATAGCTTCTATTGTATATCACTTACACTCCACAGGGCAATCATTTCTCTCAGCCATTATATTCGCTCATAAATTCTTCACTAATTACCTTAACGCAATACCGTTAAATCATGCTTTCCCTTATCACACTTATCGCATTGCAAATATAAACAGTGAAATAGGCTTGTAATAAATAATTTCCTTCCACCGACAACGCGAGCTTTACCGTTTTGACACAATTCATAAATTATAGAAATTCTCATTAGGTTTATACCTACATAGGTATATACGTGTATGCAAAGCTTTCAAGGAGTGTTTGGATTAAGAGAAGTGGGTATAAATACTGCAATTGAGCGATGAATGGGCGAATTGAATACGATTTAAGCATTTTGAAGTAAACTTGCTGGAATTTGCTAAAAATAGAAGCAGGGAGAATTAAAAGAGCTACAAAGAGTGAACAAAAAAATAAAAACGATACGAATACATGGAATGGCAAAAAGAGGCAATATTTGAACACCTACAAAGATAACTTTTCTAAGCTGAAAGAGATGACAAGCTCATAGAAAGATAATCAAAACATTTGGATGCAACAATTGAAAGATCTTCTAAATATTTTGGAACAGGGAGAAGGAGAAATTGATTGAGTTTCTGAGCCGCTGTTTCGTTATAAGTAAAATAAATGAATATTTTTCAAGGATTTTTTTTTAGCCTTTACTATAGCCTACACTCTTCTGTCCGTTGACTTAATTATTCAAAAAATTCCATTTGGCTGTCCAACTATGATGATACGGTTGAGTGTGGATAGGATTGGCTTTTCTATGATAACGTGTAGGGTTTTTGAGCTCTAAATATGACAGTTTTGCTTGTTAATGTGGCCGCCAAACTGGGAAAGAAATTCATCGGAAAATATGATTTTATGGTAAAACTATTTCTGCCTCTCCTGGTAAGCACACTTTGAGTTACAGCAGCAATATATTCCTTTGAACATATTGGGCGAGTAAGTACGCGAGTTTTTTTCGTCCTATAGCGAACTGGACTCGCTGCTCATATTGACCCACAAATTTTCCGGTAGGGGAGTTATTTGGTTCGTATTTTTTACCCTCGTGGTTGAATAATCACCCTTTCGGAATCAAGTTTTTAATTATCCAATTTTCTTCCAGCGCATACTTAATTATTTCATAAGCCGCAAACCTTGTGGTCGATCCATCGGATGTCTCATTGAAGAAGCTCATATAAATTGCAATTCTGAAACCGAACGCTAGATGGCCCAGTAAATGAAGGTACCTACAAGGTTTCCCAATCAACTTGCGAACGGATGATGCAATTTTATAAGGAGCTTTTATTTCACAGTCGGAGATGTTAATTTTCCCTGCCAAGGAGTAACTGAAATCAGAAAAAATTACTCAAAAATTAAAATATCCGGATGTAAATTTGGTTAGACATTTTTGTCTTATTTTTGGGCTGCAAGTATATCCTCATTAGTCGTTGAGTGATTAAACCAAAGAGTTCCAGAGGGGACGATGGATAGAGTTAAAGGACATTAGAACTGACCAAAGACTACACCATTTCTTGATTTTTTTAAAACTCTTTACTTCAGTTGAGACTAGTTTTAAAGCATAAATTAATATTTTTTACCCAGATATACCCATAGCTTACCTCGATAAACTCTTCAATCATACCACAGCATAATCCATTTCACTTGCTTTCAATTAATTGCCATCTCACGCTTGTATTGCTTTCCTTGTATTTACGCTTCTGTTGGCTGCACCATACTCTACTCACACCTCACACTCATACGTGTAAAGTTATTTATGCCAACACATTCGTTGGTTCGTTCGTTCAGTAACTCATTCATTCCTTTAAGCATTCAAGCACTGAATAGCACAACTCTTATTTTATTGTATGGATTTCCAATTGATTGAATTGAAGTACTCGTCGCTTGTTAGTAGCGGGTGAGTTAAGTCGTCTGTGTCGAAAAAGAAGCCACCAACGACACTGCTGTGCAGAAAGGGAAACCTGTTGTTGCTCTTGGTAGATGCGGCTGTGGGAGTCTTTTTCATATAAATATGCGGTTTTTGAGTTCGATTCGACAAATTTAAAGATGACTAACTGAGTTGGTGTTGTGTAAATTGCATATACTGCCATTCCATTCCATTTTTCTGGGTCTGAGTTCTTTTTACGCACATAAAAAAGTGACATAATTTATTTTTCTTTTAGTCAGTGTTTATTTGCTCAAGAGTTTCACTTCTTTGTTTCTTTAATGTGCGTAATTTAGCTAATTTTTAAATATTTTGTATGTTGTACGTTTTCAAGCATTTCATTTTGTGTTTATTCTCAATATTTTTAGCCATCGATGACATTGAAATTTCACTTTATTTGTGTTGATTGAGTTGTAAGTAAATAAAAATGTCTAAGGACTTCAAAATCAGCAAGTAATATTTGAGCATCTCGACCGTGAAGAGCTAAAAATAATGGTTTTTTATAGAGAATTTAAAAAAGTTTATTTTATTTTGTAAAAATGTATAATAAATGACAATCCGTATACTAAATTGCAAAAATTTAATTTTTTATATATTTTGCCCCTAGACTCTTTTAAGCGCTTTAAATAAACTTCAAGAAAGTCTCCACTTTCCCAATTGACAAAATATTAAGTAAAGTAAAAATTTCGTTCGGTTTTTATCTAAGAGATGGCGTTATTGTCCATAGTAATAGCGTTACGTGTCGCATCATGTCATACTTTACGGCGCTGAAAACGTGTTTATTCGCCCTAAAAGTTTGTCTTTGACAGTTTTTCGATTGATTGCCTCAGTACGTTGAGAGCGCTCGTCAAAGATGGACACCAGCAAAGAGAAAATTCGCTAAATTTTACAATTTTTCTTCGATCAAGGCGAAAAAGCAGTCAAAGCGGCTGAAAAAATTAATTTAGTTTATGGGCCCGTTTACAGTAAAATGAACGTGTAGCACAAAAGTGGTTTGTTAGGTTCCGTTCCGGTAATTTCGATGTCAAAGATGCGCCACGCGTCGGGAGGCCGGTCGTCGAAAATTGCGATTAAGTCATGGAAATAGTGGAAACAGACCGTCACGTGTGCACTTATTTAATTGCTGAGGAACTAAAGATAAGCCAGAAAACCGTTTGGAACCATTTGCATAACATTGGATTCAAAAAGAAGCTCGATGTTTGGGTGCCACACGAATTAACGCCAAAAAAAGATAATGAACCAAATTTCCATCTGCGAATCGCTGCTGAATCGCAAAAACATCGATCCATTTCTGAAGCGTTTGGGGACTGGCAATAAAAAGTGGATCACTTGCGACAAAGTCAAGCGAAATTGGTCGTGGTCGAAACGCGATGAGCCGGTGGAAACGGTGGCCAAGTCAGGATTGATGACCAGGAAGGTTTTGCTGTGTGTTTGGTGGTATTGGCAAGGAATCATCTACGACGAGCTGCTCCCCTACGGCCAAACGCTCAATTCGGCCCTCTACTGCCAACAACTGCACCGCTTGAAGGCAGCACTCATTCAGAAGAGGCCATCTTTGATCAACAGTGGCCAAATGGTGTTCCATCAGGATAACGCCAGGCCACACATGTCTTTGGGAATGCCCCAGAAGCTCCAGGAGCTCGGATGGGTGGTTCTAATCCACCTACCTTATAGTCCGGATCTGGCACCAAGTGATTACCATCTTGTCCTGTCCATGGCGAACGGGCTTAATGGTGAGAAGTTGGCCTCAAAAGAGGCCTGTGAAAATTGGACAAATGTGCACAAAGTTATCATATTTCCAAAAATCAATAAAAAACCGAACTAACCTCTTACTTGGCCTAATATGTTTCTGCTCCCTCCAGTGTGGTTAGGCCAGCGAGGTGAATGTGTTTGGTAAAGAGAGAGGCTGGGAATATTGTCCGAAGCTTGCACGTTGATAATATCTAGCGAGTGAGTTTTAGAAACTCTCGAGGGTAGAGTTTGCCGGAACATATGTGATTTTCTGGATTTATGGAACTCCTTTAATTCTTCTGCGCTTATGAAGAGCAAGTAATTCGACAAGCCCACCACAGCGGCAAGCCAGAGTTCGTCCATTTTTTGGGATCATTGGGATTTTATCAGGTGCAGGACCCACACAGCGGTTTCGCAGAAGAGGACACATTTATTTACCATAAATTCAGTAGAATGAGAATTATTCTCAATGCTTTTAGTCAGCGCTGCTTGAATGCAGATGAGTTCGGCCTGAGATTTACATTCAACGATTGTCCCGTCTGGTGTTACAAGCATCATAAGCAAAAATTCGGATCCAAGCGAAAATCCTTAAAAGTACTTACTATCCTTCGAGTAGATTTTATAATTAGATTTATTGAATAAATTTTCAGTAGCTCAACGTGACCCAAAATGGCAAGAAGGAATGAAATGAGTGCGTGCGAGTACCAGAAAAGGTAAAGAAGCTATTTAAGTATTTACCAAACGTAATACAAAAATCTTCGTTCGTCGTTCTTCGCTCTTTGCTTCTTGTGCTTTGATTGCGTTGAGCGTAATGGGTTACGTGCCTGATTTGCCTACCCTCATTAATTTATATGCATACAACTCTGGGTTATTTAAGAGCTGGTGAAACCGCTGCACAACTCAAATATTACTTGAATTTTTATTTTCTGTCTTTTTCTTTCTGCTTGATTATTTTCTTATTTCTCTAGCTTATAGCAATAGAGAAGAGAGCTTTGTTTTGGCTTTACTCAACCCAATATTTACGCCATCCTCTCTCACGTTTACTATCGGAAGTGAAATCTTGAATTACATTTGATCTATGGCGACGTGATGAGTATATGTAAATCTTTATGTGCAAGTGTGTGTGTGTGCGTTTGAGCTATTCTTCTTCTTTCTTTTGTTTTTGACAAATTTTGAGTGCGTGCGCTCACGTAACGGACATAACCTCAATGCACCTTTGTGACTGTCACGTGTCAATCGGTTGAGAGCAGGTTGCTGAGTTGTGAGTGAGTTGGTAAGTGCGGTGCGTCAGTGTGTAACATAAGTCTGCGTCTGTTAGTCAATCAGTTGCTGACTCAATCGTGTGTAATTTAATTTTTTTAGCTCTTCGGAAGTGTAATATTTCAATGATGTGTGTGAAATCCTTTCAAGGTAATAAAAATAAATATTTTAGTTTAAGCTTTCAGATTTATGAGGGTAGTTTTTGGTCGAAGACTGTGGTCACTTAATGCAGAGATGAGTGGGGAATGAGGTAAACCCCATCATCTAATAAAGAAAACGCAAAGACTCTTTAGTTTATTCAGATATCACGGTAATTTGACTTGTTTCACTCAGTGATGTGAGCTGCGAGCAATAGTGAGGCAACTTTTGACATTTTGTGCGTACTCCGGCAGCAGAAGGCGTGACTGATGAGCAGTTGCTCCGAACGTGAGGACGATTGCACGGAGTATGAGTATAGAGTCGGAACAAAATGCTCAAGAAACTCGCTGGCTGCACCTGGGGCAGAGTCCAAAACACGTTGCCTGGAACTTTCAAGGCTATAAATTAGCCTACACCGATTCACCGCCAGATGCTAGCGTGGTGTAGGTGATAGAGTTAAAGTGCTTTCAGCGGAACGTAATGAGAAATGTGCCGATGGTGCCAGCGCACTACTATTAGTCGATGCAAGATACTTAGACTCCGAGTTAAAGAGCATAATGAAAAGTTTTCCGGGCCTTCAAGAAGGAAATACAAGATACTATAAACCCCAATCATCAGTATCTTACAGTGGTTTCAGCAGTGTGGTGTCCTCTGCCCATTATTGTTCAACTTCTATATTTCGAAGCTCGCTACTCCACCAGAAGAGGTCAAGTCGAAGATTGCTCGATATTGGCATCTGACCAGAATATTGACGATCTTTGTTCGAAAGTGTAAGGCTATCTCAGTGATCTATCCCACTTATTCACTGCACGACAACTTAAAATACAACCGACCAAATCCTCGGTTACGCTTTTCACAAGTTGGACGAAGGAATACAGGCTCGAACTCGATGTGCAAATCGATGGCGTAAAAATTCTGACTACGAACAATCCAAGATTACTGGGAGTCACATTTGACAGCCTGCACTCCTTCACTCCGCATACGACCGCAATTGCCGCAAAACTCTTGAGCCGCAACAAAATAATCAAAGTGCAAGCCAACTGCCCATGGAGTAAGGACAAAGAAACCTTGCTGGCAACCTACAAAACAATTGACCGGCCGGTGATTAACTATGCTGCACCGATCTGGGCACCGGGGAGGAACGCAACGCCGTTGAAGGAGGCTTGCCAAAAGCGCGACAGGAAACCCACTGATGTCACCTGAGCAACACTTTTATAGTGAAGCATCTACGCATCATCGAGTTATGGAATATAATGCTATGCTGTGCAAGCAATTTCTGCTAAGATGCTAAGGTAGTGAGCACCCTAACAGGCACTCGCTAGGCATCTCAGTACTTGACCTAAAGGACTGCGTTCAGCACCACCTACAGCAATCGCTGGACGGGAAGGCATACAGACAGGTGTTAAACGCTATTCACCGAGAGTCCATCAACATCTTCATAAACTTTCTTCCTGCGAATGGCGTTCTCGGAGTCAAACCACCAACTATTGCAGACGAAGAACTTGAGCTGTCTCGGGGGCTCAGCATAATACTGGCACAAATTAGGTCTGGATATTGTTGTAGATTAAACTCCTACCTATCCAGACTCAACGTATGTCCTGCTTACAATGAGTCCCCGCACGACACTAACCACTCCTTTGCAAGCCCTCTAAAACCAGCTCATTTAACCATCCCCTGTCGGGAAAATGCCAGTTAAACAGCCAACTTTTTTGAATCGAGATGCTTCTGGAAGAGTGTGACTACACTAGTCGTTAGCTCGGTGAAGAGCAAAGTAGTGCATTGTTTCATAAGTGGACCCTCGTATATGATAAGGAAGACCCTTAAACTGGAAGTAATGGCAAGGGTCTTTAATCTGGAAAGAAAGGCTGTTACGTCAGGTGAGCTGATCTCCAGGTAAAATGGTATTATCTTGCCTTGATATATTCTATGTTATTCGTGTTTTTCACAAAGGTTATTTATCAATTTAATCAACTTTCTTAAACCGAACTTTTTAACCCATTTGTAGTGTGAATCTTATGAAGGAAGGAACGTTCCAACGACTGCTGGATTTTTATTACTAGAGCCGACCCCACAACCCAATCGATGATGATGAAAAAGACGTTCTGTTTTGTCTAGAAGGGAAGCGAATGGACGAGGACAAGACGAAAGTTCTCCTGTCATCAAACAAACAGTCATCGGCTCTTACGTTGTTATTGGTAGCCATAACTTCGAGGTTGTAGATGATTTCGTCCATCTAGGGGGCATCATTAACACCAATAATAATGTCAGCCTTGAAATCCAATGCAGAGCCACTCTTGCCAACAGGTGCTACTTTCGACTGAGTAGGCAATTGAGAAGTAAAGTCGTCTGCTGATGAACCAAAACAAAACTCTGCAAGTCACTCATCATTTCCGTCCTACTATATGGTGCAGAGGCATGGACGATGACCAGGTGTGATGAGTCGGAACTGGAAGTCTTCGAGAGAAAAGTTTTGTGAATGATGTATAGTTCTTTGCGCGTAGTCTAAGATGTATATCACAGACGATTGAATGATCTACTGTCCGAGTTATCCGATGACATTGATATTGTTCAGCGAATAAAGAGACAGTGGGTTTGGACGACATGATCTAGTTCGAATGAATGCAAATACTCTAGCTTTGAAAGTATTTGAGGCAGTACCCGCTGATTGAAGCGGAGGAATAGAAAAACCTGCGCCTCCGTTGGAAGAATAAGATGGAGAGCGACCTGTTTGCACTTGCTAAATGTTGTTGATTCGGCTATAAAGTGGTGCCCATGTCAATGAAGAAGAGGAGAACTCCATTCAAATGTTGGTACGGACCGAACGCTTGCTCTTCGGATTCGAGGAAATTTAAATTTAAACAAAAATCATTATTTATTTTCTCTCATTTTCTCCACAAACTACCGTCAATTTTTTTTTGTTTTTTTCGTCCATCTCAGGGAATGAATTATTCAACAGTCAATTAAAGAAACTAATAAATAAATTTGAATAAATTGAAGAGCTACGAAGGTGGTAAATATGTAAAATATATTCCAAAAAGGCTACCTGTCCAAGCAGAACTCACTAGCTTATTGATAAGCTGATGAAATGATAGAAGACAAAAGTAATATGTAAATAAAGCAGAGTGAAATTGATAGTGAGCTTTGTAGGGAAAGAAAGAAAGAGAAAAACAGATGCTTATTCCTTTCAGTAAACATATGTTTGACATAAAAATGCTGATATTTTTTATCTTTTACCTCCTCTCCAGTCACTTTGGTTATCAAATATACATTTTCACTAAAATTCTCTAAATACCTGGTGGACGGGAAATTGAAAAATGCAAATGAGCATGGAAAAGTGAATGAAATGAAAAACAGAACTGAGCTATAAATTTTGATACAATTGTGGGTATACCATACAGTACATATGTGTATGTACGATTATATTGGTTTGAATACTATTTTCAGAGATTTAAATTTTTAACAAAGCTCCTCCATTCATCATTTCATTTAAATTCATTTTCTCGTCAGCAAACTTTCATTGTATGCAAATCAATTTTCTAAAACGGAGTTCTCACCTTCATTGTCGTTTTTTAACGATTTTAGTATTCATTTCAGTGGTTTCTATGATTGCATGGTCTTCTTTGTCTTATTTTTCGTTAATTTCTTTTATTTGTTTTTTTTTTTCAATTTTAACACCAGGAAGATGTATACGCATAGTAGACTGGTGACTTCAGTCCAGATACCATGTTTTCTGAGACTATCCATGTGTCCTGAACTCAAACCGCATCATTACCGAACCTCTTTATGTTGAGCAGGTGCTCGGCAGAGACGAGTTCACTGTAATCTAGTTGTTGAGATAAGGTTTACTTCTAGAGATCGACATACCTTACGCCGCATTCTGGAGTTTCAAGTTGGCCTACAGAGAGGCACTTCATTTGGCTCCCTCTCTCGATCTTCAGTATCATCGCTCGCTAGCCATGCCCTATGTCATCTTTTCGAACCCATGCACAATGTAGTCCACAACCGGCTTGTTTATTTGGAGGATGTAGCTTTGTCTGTCATGTTCTTTGCCACAGTTGATAATTTTAAACATCTTCCAATATTCCGTGGTAGCATTATAGTTTTGTCTTTTAGGAAACCTTTGTGCGGTTTTATGAAGGGAGGTATGAGCCCTTTGCTTTTTGTATGGATGGAATGCAGCTATGGCTCATTATTTCTAAAATGTCCCTTCCAAAAGGCCTTAAGGCATCATAAGCACCTTCTCTAACCATAATAGTGAGAGGTCGTCTTGACAGGTTAAGACTTTGACTACATTTGTGCCAAGGACGCATAAAGCACTTTAAGCTCGATCGAACCTGACGTGACCAGTTTGCTTCGAATGTTTAGTCGACACTTCATTCCTTTCTCGATCCGGTTTGGGTATCTTGGATTCATAACGACAATAAACGCGGGCGCGTCGCTTAGTATGCCCGGCAAACCAACATTCTTTTTCTTCGTGCAGTTGAACTTGCAGCCAAGTATGTCATGAGCTTTGACCGCCACTTTATATATTGCTTTCGCTGTCAACCACTCTGTACTTGGCTTTGCCCCAGACCTAGTCTAGAAAAACTTCCTCTTTAATAGTATTAACACTTTTAACACTTTTGAGGCGCAAGTCTTCGTGGGATGAGGCACCTCTTCCTTGTAGGGTAAACTTGATGGTGTTTGGGCTGACTTATCAGTCCGCTTCTCTTCCTCCTGGGCTTTATACCAATGACCAGGTACCTCACTAAGAATATCACTCTTCTCCCCCATTGTCAGATGCAAATCAGAGGGAAGATAATGACATATATATGATATATACCCCTGCCTTAGCCAGACGCCACCTGCTCTTACTGCAAAGATCCGTTTCAGGTACTATCCCAGGTATCAAGCCTGGTCACCACCAGCGAGGAGGATGCAAATGTTTGCCAATGCCTAAGCTTCCGGCCATAGGACAATTTTCAGTAACAAAAAATCTAATGAGGCCCTTAAGTAAGAGTGTACCTGGTTAGCCCCTAACGCACCTGCAAATTAAATGGAAATAGAGATCCTTTTTTAGCTGTAAGCCCAGCTCTCTCAGAGACACCTGAAGGAAGATGGATCATATCCAAACAAAATTAGTCCATATTACATAATACATATAATATTATACGCCTACATAGCTCTTTTTAACTAGCTCTGCTTACCAACTACTGTGCATACCGTTAAAATTAGTCTGGAGTGTCAATCAATCATGGAAACCATAAGCTTTTGAGCTCGTCTCACACAAAGTCCATGAGCAGTCGTACAGGAGGAAATTTATACAAATAAATTATAAGTCGCTAAGCCAACCGGCTACGCAGACAGTCAACCAGTTAACTAGCTCAACAAGAGCTCACATTAACCTCAACAAAAGCCAGTTGCTGGAATCAATAGAGCTGTAAGTAAAAGCGGACCAGCTCGTCCTCAACTGTGAGGTGTCTACAACCAGTATCGAAAACGATTTTCCAATATTAAAAGCCGCCAAAACCACAAATCCGCCAAAACGACTAGTCGTTAGCGCAGCGAAAGCTTAGAATGTCTGTGGCTGTGGTTGTGTCGTTAGGTGTTATGTTAACATGACTTTGATATGCAAATTATGCGGTCAGTAATGAAAATAATTGCATGGCGACAACCTCAGCTTTGAGACCAACAGTGATTTATGTGCGAAGGGCATAATCGCCCTACACTCCCTCTCTGACTGGCGAGGCGTGTTAAATCGCGCAACAGCTGTTGCCTGCCGGACCTGTCATCAACAAGGCACCGTGGCTTTGCAACAATAGCAACACACAAATTGCAATCATTTACTCGCTCGAATTGCGTTTTGTAACCGGTGGCTGCATCTAATTGCCAGTAAGGCGCAATAAAAAGTGAGACGAGATGGGATGGGTAGTAACCAAGGTTAGGATTGCGCATGTGAGTGCGCTCGGAATGTGTGTAGGTGTGCATCAAGCTCTGGCCGACTGCTGGCGACAAGTCAATTAATCAAGACACAATAGTCGAGCCATGCCCATGTAGTAAGTAATGCGACACTACTGTTTAAGAACCAGAGGTTTTCTTTGAAGTAAAAATATATGTAAACACCTACCTAAACACCACCGAAACTAATTTGCTACTGTGTACGCTGCTGGAGGCATAACAAGGCACAATGTGCTGTGCTTAGGAAAAGATCTTAAATATCGAGTACTGAAATATGCTCTCAGTGCCTCTATTCCAATCAGCTGTGGACGGTTCGTGTTATCTTTTTGTGAACCTGTTTTTTGAGTTCATTCCCGACCTATAGCTCTGCTGACTGTGGGTTCTGGTAAGCCGCTTCTAGTTACTGGCAGAGCAGTGCCTGTCTCCTCCCCATCAAAGCCCTCGTGGGTCCCAGCATACCTATATATCCCGTGGTCGTTGGGCAAGTGTGGTAGAAGAAACTATTCCGTTCAGGCTGATTAACTCTAACTACGTCTGGTGCAGAGAAAACCAAGAGTTTCATTCGGGTGTTGAGCAGTTACTCCGTGTGGAAGTTCTGCTAGACTGACTTAGTCAAACATTAGTGGTAATTTAGTATAGAATAAGTTGCAGTGACTGATCGTGAGAAGATTCCACAGAGGTACATAAGATAAATCCGTTGTGTTATATCTAAAAGTAAGATCCGCCGAATTCTAGACAAATATTCACAACGAAAATATTTCACAAATCCGTATATGCGACTAATGTGAATTTCAGTTTGATAAACTTAAGCAATCCGAGTCTCAACCTTGTTAACACAGGCTGGCGCATTCTTCCAAAGAACTATGGGAGTGGCGATTCCAAGCCTTACCATGTAGGAACTCTTACTGTGTGCCCAAGTTTTTGGATTAAAGATGAACAGGAGATCTTGGAACCACGTGAGGGTTCTAGTTCAGCGCATGTTGGCCTTCACTGTGAAGTTTTCAAAGTGGTAGCAATGATTTCCTTGGAGCCTACAACTATTCGATTAACCGTTTGCAATGTCGCACGAGATCTATGGCGAACTGCAAGACACCAATAAGAATTCGGTTCATATTTAGTAGGGAGTTTAAGAACAAGAAATCGGATCACGTCTAATTCGAAACAGAGTTCTTCATAACTCAGAAATGTCTCTGTCCAATCGTCCCATTTTGTGGTCTACTGAGTCGTGTGCCTAAGCAAGCCCGAATGGAGGAGCGGTGTGTACCAAAGGAGAACAGATAAAATAATAAGGAGAACGAAGCCAAGTTACTTGGTGCATGTTGAAATCTATTCTACTCGAAACCGTGGAATCATTTAGTAAAATAAACGTCCCCAGCGGAAAGGCTTTTGAGGTGATGAGGAGTGCAAAGCTACAGCTAGAAGCAGACTAAAATACTCAGGAGTCACGAAACCGTAGCGAAAGCACATTTAATTAATAAAACTCGATTGTCGTGTTATATAACCTCCCTCTTATCTGTTTATCTATCTAGATGTGATGGTCCGAAAGGGCTTTAGCGAAAGGTTGGTTCGTCGACATGTCTTTTTCTGAAGTACTCCCTATTATGCTATGGTAAGCTCTCCACTCCTGGACTTAATAAAGTCCGTGTTGCTATAATATAAAAACTCTCTACTGTTGTGGAACCTATGGAATTTTAGTCGACTTATGACTCACAGGAGCAAGTCCACAGGCAGAAGAAAAGAAATGATACTAGGCACAAGTGGCAACAGATGAATTAATTTTTATTAATAATATTCCTCTAATTAAAATCCACTGTGCGAACTGCAGTATGCATCAACTACTGCATTTGCATTTGCCTTACATTTAATTGAGTTAATTTCACTGACTCCACCAGGTGTAAAGACTCCGTGGTTGACCAGAGTGAAGGAGTTGGAGCAGTGGGAGGAATGTGCAGAGAGTGGTGGCAATAGAAAATGAAGAGTGAGAGTAGTAGAAGGGCAAGTAGTAGCTCTCCTTGTTAATGAATGAGCTCCATATAGTTTGTGTATGAGTGAGTAAAGTAATAATATTAATGTGTCTGCGGACATCCTGCTTCGTGCGAGAAATCTCTTTGCATTTGTTTTTGAAGGTGTTGTTGACACTACTTAATGATCTGTGGATTTGTAAAGAAAATCATTGTGTTCAACACAGTTTCACTAAGAAGAAAATGAGTAAAAGGGATAATAGAGATGAATAGATGCTAAAAATATTTATTATGCAAAGTAGTGAAAGATAAAAAAAACAAAGGATATATGTGATGTGAATAGTAGTTGAGACACTACTATTGGGAACTTTAAGGAAATTTTCGGTAAAAAAAAATATTAAAATTATATTTTACCCAATATATGACATTCAGCTTTAGTAGGATTATCTAAGAGAGCTAAAGGTAAGAAATTTTTCGTCTTTAACGGCTAACTTTTTTTTTGGATATTTGCTTTTAAGTTTTCTGTACGACAAAATGCATTTGCAAAGTTACATCGCGCGGCTAAAAATCTTTTAAGAATCTTAAATTTTAAGGAACGTGCGGAATTTTCGAAACATCCATATTTGTCGTTTTTCATCCAGACCCACATTTAAATATAATTTTTATCTCAAACCCCACAAGAGGAACGTTCGGAATTTTCGAAACACCCTTATATATTGGTTTTCTGCGAGAGCTACATTTAAAATTAATAACTAAAGCAAAAAATCACAAAAGGAACGTTTGGAATTTTCGAAACACCCTTATTATTTATGTTCATATAAAAAATATATTCAATATAAATAATTTAAGCGAATTATTCACAGGAGGAATGTTTGGAATATTCGAAACGGTGCTGATTTTCAGCTAATTTTTATTGTATTGCAGTCATTGTTGAGTTTTACGTAGTTGTTTTTTGACTTCTTACTAAATACTAAAATTTTGAAACAAAATGAAATCTAGAGGTGGTCCTTATCCTGCACCGTTTGCCTATGTGAGTATTTTATCGAAAATCCAGAGAGCTGGTGTGCTTCCGATCATACGAACAAGATGACCTGGCCATTTTTGTCTCCTTTTTTCCAAATTTGAGGTACTATAACGTAGGTTTGGTCCTCATCATCATCAGATAAAATCGATAAAGAAGTCAAACGACAGAGAGTCACCTTAGAGAGCCCGTAGCAAATGTATCCGAGATGTCTCCGATTAGGTACAGTCATATTGTCTTATCCGGTTGTTTCATTTTCACTACCGCTAAGTAAGCTTCATAGTAAGATGCCGCCATAAGCTCAATGTACTTTGAAAGTTAGTGACCACTAACCTCTCACTCTTTTCCATATCTTCATATAGAATAAAAAATAGCACTGGGTATATGGCTACATATGTATATTCACTACCACTAAGACCTTAAGGCCAAGTCAATTTTAACAAATCCTTTCAAAGATTAACACTTAATTTACCTATAACGAAGGCCGAAATATTCCAGCAACATGCTCTCATAAGGTTATTTGCACCTTTCAAAGTCAACACTAATTTTCCGCCGCACATACACATTTCCACTACTTACATGTGTTGGTAAGTTCCTCAACAGCTGAGTCATTTCATTATTTTAAGACTAATAAATAACCCACTCAATTAACTATGACTCACAGGCACTTGGTAACATGAACGATGATTAAATCTCCAGTCAATACACCTCAATAGCTACACAAGTGGACAAAGTACGGAAGTTATACTACTAAATTTACAACAAAAAGTAAAACAAAATGCACACAATAAACCTATATCATTCTTCGTGGCTAAGAGAAATACATACATTAAATCAAATGATGAAACACTTCAATGCAATAAATGGGCTTTGTGGGTCTGAGATGCTTTAGTAGAGATTTCTATTTACACAGAAGTACACATACATATGCACGTGCTCACTTATAAGTGGATTTTCGGCCAATATAACTGAAGTCAAGCAAATTTTATTGCATGAATTTGCGAAAATTTCATAAACTAAATGAATAAATGACCAGCCAACAACAACCAAAATATATATGTCTTCTCTGCTTCGTATTTTTTGTCTGCCTTCTCTGCCTTGTCTGTTTTGTCTAATAATATCTGTCTGGTCTGAGGAATACATTTCTCGTGATGTTTTTCTAACCCATTTCAGCAAGGTTTGCCTGTATTTGAAGCTTGTCGTAGCTTGATTCCGCCTAAACTAGTTACTATGTAAGCCCTTAGAGAAATCACATTAGATCTAACTCTCCTTTGGCAAGTTCGATCCCTTACAGAACTTCCCTCGATGTATTTCTGATCAGCGAGCGATGTAAGGGACAACCTGTTCCGTATGATCCACTTGAAAAACCCTGCAATAGCCCGGTAATCTGAATAAGAACTTCATTTAAGGCCCTTTTCAGAATAAAACGTCACCAAATCTTCCCTCAAGTTTCCATCCATCCGAGTATATTCCAGTAGGGATGTATTAAATAGGTATTATTCCATTATTACAAGTCTGGAACTCTTGTACCCAAGTTGTTTATAGTAAATGACATAGAGCCGTACAAGTTGCCAAGAGATAACTAAAATTTTGAGTACGGCTTTAGAGATTCATTCGGCGTGAGCATCCTCACATCTCTTAATAATTTGCATGCAAGAAGGACGGTAGGATCATGATCCAAACTACTTTCTCTCTTTGGATCAATATCTTGTCAATTATCAACCCCTATAAATTTAACATAAACTTAAATGAGCATCATTAATTTAATATCAAAGCTTTTCTATTTCCTCGCTAGTGAACATAATATAATAGCCTGAGAGTCATTTTTGGGACTGAGGTGTTCTGTTACCACAACCACCAGCTCATAACAAAATAATCAGATCGTAAATGCTAAGTAGCTAAGTCTTAATACGAGAACGGTAGCTATAGGAAATGAGTGAAAGGCCGACTTTGCCTTCCGAAGTCATAAGACTTATAGAGGGCAGAGATAAGAAGAGAAGGGAATAATAATGGAAGTGATATTCAATGCTGCCGCGAAGCTATTAAGCTAATAGAGCAAAAAGAATACTAAATAAATACATACATGTCCTGCCCAGCGTAGCCGTTGTCTCTTCATGCGTAGCTCTTACAGCTCATTGTTCCATCGTCTTGCGGTATTCGCCGTTGGCAATGCGCAAAAGACCATTAATCGTTCGCAAAACTTTTCTATTGAAGACTCCTAGAGCCGACTCATCAGATGTTGACATCGTCCACACTTCTACACCATACAGTAGGACGGGTATGATGAGCGATTTGTAGAGTTCGGTTTTCGTTCGTCAAGAGAGGACTTTCCTTTTAAATTGCCTGCTCAGTCTAAAGAAGCAGCTTTTGGCAAGAGAGATTCTGCGTTGGATATCAACAGCCACGAATATGATGACCGTTTATTTGATGACAGGAGATATTTCGTCTTGTCTTCGTCATAATAATAACTGACCAATACTTCTCTTTAGTATTGTCTGATTAACCTGAGTTAAACGTTGTTATGAATTTTAATTTTCCTCGAAAATATTTATTTATTAATCAATTCTCTCCTTTCCCTCTAAATAAAAATGATACACGTTTCTTAAAACCCTCGAAGTAGTCTCTGAAACCTTTCAGTTATCCGATTTTTATCTCCTTAGTCGACAAAAAACCCAGTTGTTTCGTATGTTTCTTCGATTTTATGCGCAGGAAAAGTCTTACTCAACCTGCCGAGTTTGGGAAATGCGATAGCTAAGGCATGAAAACGGTGTTGTATTTTGCTAAATAAATTATGAACAAGCTATCAGGAAGGAGCATTATTTATTTAGAGCACTCAACTATTCATATATAGCCCAACATTATTTAAAAATCCCTACCCTTTTTGAACACATCTCGTATTATAAATAAAATTTATTTTAATCAATAGCAAAAGTTTTGCCATTTTCTTTAATAAATAATTTCACAAAGTGGTTGAGAACTCTAGGCTTGCAGAGAAATTGAACGAAATAATCAAGTGAAGAGCAAAGCGCAGTTAAAAATGCAGAAGTCTCTCATACAGTAACTGCACACTCTCTCCCACTCTTTCTCAGTTAAACATTACAAAGAGCTTGTGCTCATTGATTTGAGGAACTATTAGGAGTAGCTTGGAGAAATACAAAAACTTTTGAGTAAATATTTTTTACGAAAATTGATACAATATTTGCTGTTGCTTGAAGCACTAAATTTTTGCATATTTTTTTAGAGTCAAAATAAATCTAAATGATTTTAAAGAAAGGCAAATAGCAGAAGGAAGGCAAAAGTAAAAACTTAAAATTATTTAGAAATTTCAGTTTTGTTTATTGTTATTTATTTTGTTTCAACTATATATGTATCTTCTATGTCTTAGTATAACCAAAATAAAGTAAATAAATATAATGCTTTCCTACAGAGAAAATTCAAAGAAATGGAGTAAAATTTATCGGAAAACAAATGCTGTTGGGCACGTAATCCATTGATTCGGCAAATACCAATAATGTGAAACAAAACGAGTCGCTTCTAATGTAGTGAAATGCAAACAAATATCAACAGGAATATGTACGAACACATATATATAAATATATTCGTACACACGCACACAGGCAAATGTAGGCAAATCGAAAGTAAATAGTAAAGACAAAAATTGTTGCTGAAGGGATGTGCATGCAAATTATGTGACAATAGGGTACAAATACATATACTCTTATATACATACAAAAACAAAACTGCATATAGTTGTATAAGCAGACATATGTACATATGGAATTTCGCAAAAAAGTAAGTAAAACCAGAAAAGCTCTGGCGAAGTCTTTTATACCTTTCATGACAATATCATTTTGGGATTAAATTTAAATTTCATGTCTGAAAATTGGTTGGATGTTGCTATATGAAGAATTTTTCAGATTTCAATGATTTTCGGTGTACATATACATATAAATTCCTTCTGGTACTTACATACTTCAGACCAAACTTAATATAGCATTTGATGTACATTTAAGGTATATAAATATAAAAGTGAACCTCATCATAAAAAAATTAAAAGAAATCGTTTAGCAAAAAAAAAAAAAATTTGTTGGTAATATAAAATAAAATAAAAAAAATTAAAGTCAATATATTAAAATTATTTTGAAAAAAAGTATATATATGCACCTACAAAAGTACATATGTATGTGCCAGCGCCGCCGTGAATGTCTTACAAAAAAATCCACACATTCCTCCGAAACACCATATGCTGCTAGGGTTATCTTCAATGGTGTATGAAATACAAAAAAAAAAAAACATTAAAAAAAAATAAAATAAAATAACAAACAAAAATCAACAAGCGTAAACAATACAACTGAGAAACTATTGTAACATTTTCATTATTTTTTTTTTATTTCTCCTCCTTTTCCTTTCCATTCTTCTCTCTCCCTGACTGATTTCTACGGAAACTGTAATGGTTGTGTGGAGCTGCAAAAACCAATGGATAAATATAAATAAAGTGATGGAAAATGTACTCAAATAAAATAAAATAAATGGAGTGCAAGGCGTATCGTAGGTAAGGATATGTATGTGTACATATAAGTACTTATGGAATATAAATAGTGAAAAAATGTAAATAGGTATAATATATGCAAAAGAGATTTCCAAATATTATAAAAGCTAATAGAGAAAAATGAAGTACCAAATAAAATATTAAAATAAAAAATTACAGAGGCGTGGCAAGACAGTAAATAAATATTATACTCGTATAGCATATTTTTAAATTAAAATTTATGTTTCTGTAATATTATTTTATTATGATGAAAGGGTTTTAATATATTTTTTTTTTAGTTTCAATACCAAAATTTATGTAAATATTATATAATAAAAATAGAAAATTATTTTAATTACCAATTTTTTATTAGCGATACGATAAAACTGAGTAATTAATAATTATAATTAATAATTATTAGTGATCGAAAAAAATTGAACCATTGAATAATGATTAAAAAGTGATTTTTTACATGAAACTCATAATGATTACCATCTCTCACACATATTTATAAATTAGCTCTCAAAATTGCTAATGTTTTGTTAATATTTTTAAAATAAAAAAAATCCAAAGTTGATTCATTAAAATGGTAATAAATAAAAAATAATTATAACATTAATTATTAAGCTTTTTTTGAATTTTATAATATTTTTTTATTTGTTTGTATTTCTTATAGTGTGAATTTGTTCTTTTTTTACTTTTCTTTCAAATGTTGAATTTAATTTTAATTTTAAATTGATTAAATTTTTTATTTATTTAGTTTTATATGTACATATTTTATTTTTATTTTTAATTTTATTTTAATTTTAAATTTTGTTCTTAAAATTATTTTTCTCTTAAAAATATTTTTTTTCAATAATATTTTCAATAAAGTTTGGATTTCTCCTTATTTTTCAATTTTTTTGTACATTATTTTAGGTTTTTAAATTCATTTTTTTGTTGATTTCCTTTATATATTTATCTTTCTAATAGTTTAATTTTATTTGAAATTTTTTGTTTTTTTTTGTAATTAATCCATACATTTTTACTTTGTTTGACACATGTTTTTTTGTTTATATTTTTATTCCCATCTTCGTTTTTATTAACAAAAATTATTTCGTTTAGATATATTTATACATTTCTTTTTCTCTATATACATTTTTTAGCTATTCGGTTCTCTCCTTTGACTTTATATTAGGTAAAGTAAAAATTTCGTTCGGTTTTTATCTAAGAGATGGCGATATTGTCCATAGTACTAGTGTTACGTGCCGCGTTATACGGCGCTGAAAACGTGTTTAATCGCGCTAAAAGTTTGTCTTTGACAGTTTTTCGATTGATTGGCTCCGTACGTTATGAGCGCTCGTCAAAGATGGACACCAGCAAAGAGAAAATTCGCCAAATTTTACAATTTTTCCTCGATCAAGGCGAAAAAGCAGCCAAAGTGGCTGAAAAAATTAATTTAGTTTATGGGCCCGATACTGTAAACGAACGTGTAGCACAAAAGTGGTTTGCTAGGTTCCGTTCCGGTAATTTCGATGTCAAAGATGCACCACGTGTCGGGAGGCCTGTCGTCGAAAATTGCGATAAAATCATGGAATTAGTGGAAAAAGACCACCACGTGAGCACTTATTTAATTGCTGAGGAACTAAAGATAAGCCAGAAAACCGTTTGGAACCATTTGCACAACCTTAAATTCAAAAAGAAGCTCGATGTTCGTGTGCCACACGAACTAACGCAAAAAAACATGATGGACCGAATTTCCATCAGCGAATCGCTGCTGAATCGCAAAAAAATCACTTTCTAAAGCGGTTGGTGACTGGCGATGAAAAGTGTATAACTTACGAGAACGTCATTTGAAATCGGTCGTGGTTGAAATGCGGTGAGCCGGAGGAAACGGTGGCCAAGCCAGGATTGACGGCCAGGAAGGTTTTGCTGTATGTTTGGTTGGATTGGCAAGGAATCATCTACTACGAGCTGCTCCCCTATGACCAAACTCTCAATTCGGCCCTCTACTACCAACAACTGGACCTCTGAAGGCAGCACTCATCCAGAAGAGGCCATCTTTGATCAACAGAGGCCGAATTGTGTTCCATCTGGAAAACGCCAGACCACACATTGGTGACGCGCCAGAAGCTCCAGGAGCTCGGATGAGAGGTCCTAATGCACCCACCTTACAGTCCGGACCTGGCACCAGGTGATTACCATCTTTTCCTGTCTATGGCGAGCGCGCTTGATGGTGAAAAGTTGGCCTCAAGAGAGGCCTGTGAAAATTGGCTCACCGAGTTTTTTGCCAATAGGGACGCAGCCTTCTACACAACGGGTCGCTACAGTCGGTATTGGGGACCGTTACTCAACGTACCATTAATCAACATTTTAGCAGAAAATATTGCTTTACATCTGCTGTGAGATTGGTGGCTTTAGGTGAAAGTTCTCTTGTAAACTTCGGCCATAGCGCGATAAGCAAGTGAGTGGTGAACCGAGCTTTCAAAGGATGGCGGATAACTTAGGAACATGCCGGCCTATAATAAAGATCCAAAGTTTCGTTTGTGTGATAAAGGTTATATACATCAAACGGGAGACATAACGCGAATCCAACGTCGTAATTTGCTTAAACTGTCGCCTATACTCAGACAAAGCAAAAAGCAGCACTCTTAAGTAGACCAGCTTACAAAGCGAACCGTGTGGAAGTGGAACGTTACGATGTCATGAAAGAGGTGGTGGAAATTCTTAGATTCCTCATGAAGAAAAGTTATGCTAGTGCAACAGCCATAGAAATCAGGGCCATAAAAACGTAGAAAAACAGTACAAAAAAGACGCTATACACTGAAAATTTCAACATAGCTGGAATACGGTTCTGAGTGAGATTAAATGCCTTAACGGCAGACAAAACCACCAAGTTAGTATACAATTGCAGCAAAGGAAAGCACATTCAACTTTTTTACTTACACTGTTTCGAAACAACTGCAGGACATTTGTAAGCCTATTGACAGTCCCCAACCTATTCGCATGACAAACGTGCAGAAGGGTCATTAGTAGTGACACAGTGATGCATGTAGGAAGTATAGGGGTTAGTACATGAGTAAGAGGTTGGAACAGATCCTCTCTCATTTTAGTCATGTATGAGCTACGCAGTATCCTGAAGATATATCAAAAAATATATCTCATTCGCATTCCTACTCGTATCTTCACATTCTTTTTGGTATTCGAATTCTTATTCTTAATTTTTCTTCACTTTCGTATTTTTATTTCTGTTTATTGTATCCTTCGTATTCGAACTCGACTTCGTAATTCTGTTCGTATTCGTGGTCTTAATCGTATTCGGTTTTGTACGTGTGTTCGTATTCGTATATTAACCTTGGTATTTCTGCTCGTGTTCGTTTTCGTATTGTCGTATTCACGACGACTAACTCAGCAAGCGCCACATTAGTTGTTAGGAAAAAAGAGTTTGAAATTTATAATTCTTCTTCTACATTTCTGTTGATTTTAAATTTATTTATTATTTTCCCCCCCATCTTCTTGATGCTTTTTATGAATTTTCAAACATTCTGGGATTTCATTTGATTTCCCTTTCCGTTTGTGGTCCTTCCAATTTATTTTAATATTCTCTATATTATATTTAAATATATACAATCTTGTACTTATTTTATAGTTTTCCTTCAATACATATGTATGTACGTATATCAAAATCTGAGCTTGTTGTTGTTGCATTTTAGAAATTATTAAAAATGTTGCGCATGTACTTTGTTGCATTATTTAAAACTCCTGTTGCATGCAATCAACTTAATACACTGTCTTCACATACACACTCGTACATAATATATATACAATGGTATACAAAAGGGAAAAGAAGGTATCCCTAGCAGTGATATCGTCACACAATGTTGCCTCAATTGCTTATTCACATTTTGTATTCATTTTGTTCTGCACATAAAGTGGACAAGTTGGACGTCTTGCAACGGAGACGGACTGTGTTGGGGAGGAGGGCTGTTGGCGTTTATTTATTATACAGCTGGCATAACAGTCACTCACGCGTCAAGTCCAAGCTCAAAATATGCATTCAATTTAGTCACCCATACACACACACATACACACTATGAATATATATATATATATATATATATATATGTGTGTGAAAGATGTGAATTTTCTCATGCATTCGCTGGAGTTCGTATGCGAGAAAATTGTCGCAATTCACTTAAAATTCATTCACGCTGACCATCGTCAATCATTTGGTAGTGGCATTGCATAAGTGGAAGAATAGAGTGTGAGTACTTGTGACTTTTTTTAAAGTGTTAAGGAGCGAAAATTTGTTTTTGGGAGAGAGACTCAGTTTCGCCAAATTCTGCTGTTATGTGTCTATGACCCGATGGGAGAGACTAACGATGTTTCCCAAAAGCGCCTGGAATGCATCTATGAGGGCAGCCCATGTCACGACATCAAAATCTTATTCTGCGAAATTAATATCAGGTTGGATAAAGAATACTACGATGAAGTCCGGTTATCAGCTGTGCGCCTCAAGTATGAAAAAGCGGTTGAAGACGACGATCTATCGGCTGAGCTATCATATTTTTTATATAGCTCAGACGCGAAGAACTAACATAGTAGCAACTTTGCACTTTCTTGTGTATTGAGTGGAACCTGAGCATGTATGCTCTGTCTACTCTCTGAGAAGTTGAAATTCATGGCAAGCGTCTAGCATTATCGTGGCATAAGACTCCTTAGTATATAAGGTACTTCCCGAGCGCATTAGGTCAAGTCCGATTTAATGCAAATATGCGCCGTTTTGTTCGTAAACTTGTTGTCTCGTAGAATGCTGCGTCCCTATTGGCAAAAAACTCGGAGAGCCAATTTTCACAGGCCAATTTCTCACCATTAAGCGCGTTCGCCATGGACAGGAAAAGATGGTAATGACTTGGTGACAGATTCGGACTATAAAGTGGGTGCATTAGGACCTCCCATCCGAGCTCCTGGAGCTTCTGGCGCGCCACCAAAGATGTGTGTGGCCTGGCGTTGTCCTCATGGAACACAATTAGGTTTCTGTTGATCGAAGATGGCCTCATCTGGATGAGTGCTGCCTTCAAGCGGTCGAGTTGTTGGCAGTAGAGGGCCGAATTGAGCATTTGGCCATAGGGGAGCAGCTTATAGTAGATTCCTTGCCAATCCCACCAAACACACAGCAAAACCTTTCTGGCTGCCAATCCGGGCTTGGCCAAAGTTTCCGGCGGCTCACCGCATTTCAACCAGAACCGATTTCAAATGACGTTGTCGTAAGTGATCCACTTTTCATCGTCAGTCACCAAACACTTCAGAAATGGGTCGATTTTGTTGCGATTCAGCAGCGATTCGCAGATGGAAATTCGGTCCATCATGGTTTTTTGCGTTAGTTCGTGTGGCACCCAAACATCGAACTTCTTTTTGAATCCAAGGTTATGCAAATGGTTCCAAACGGTTTTTTGTCCTATCTTTAGTTCCTCAGGATTTAAATAACTGCTCACGTGACGGTCTGTTTCCACTATTTCCATGATGCGAAACCTTCTGATGTCACCGCTCATGCACCGTGAACATAACCCTAAAGGCCATTCACAGAGAGTTCGTGAACATCATGATAAACTCTCTTTGCATGAATGGCGTGCTAGGAAGCCAATCACTATCTATAGCAGACGAAGAGCTCGAGCGACCTCCACAGAATCTACTCCTACCTAAGCCGCCTCCGAACGGCTGATGGTTTTCTTATGAGGAGCTTTATTTTATACTCCATATAGGCTCACTAAAACCTGCTCAACTAAACTCCTCTCTGTGATATGAGGCAGTCCACAGAGCTCACCTCTTGAACCTCCATCTAGAACATTCTCTACTGATTTAGCTTGCTCTAAGGTAAGAGGTTCTGCTTCAGCCGACTTATAGCCTAGACCTTGTGCCTTCGAATACCATTTGTTGCGGTCGTTGTCAAGGTGTCCGCAATGGGATACGGTTGAGAGTAGGGTATAACAAATTGGCTTGATTCATACTTGGCGTTTCGTTGGGAATGGAAACCACAAAATTGCCAGAACGATTGGAAAATGTTACAGCTTTAGATGGGCAATACTTGGATATATAAGTTTTAAACCAATATTATTCTATATATATTTTTCAGTTTTGAATTTTGGCTGTATGTATATTCATACCTGTACATTTACATATTCATTATTATGCTTGAAACTCATCACCGCATACTGGCGCACTAGTTTCCCCGGTTGTGTACCAATTGCAAAGAATTTGAGTTACTAAACACCCCGTGCCAGTGCATTACAATGAGCTCCAGGTCAAAGGTCAAATCAACATCATCGCCATTTTACATCACATCACATCACATCACAGCTGCTGAAAGTCAGGCATAATCACGCATGTGACAAAAAATCGCGAAACCAAACAAACAACAATAAAAACAACAACAATGGCCAGTAGTTCCTTTTAATGGCTTGTCAACCGTCTCACGTTGACACGCACAAAGCGGCCGCACATTGAGTTGAGTTCCTCATTTATGGTACTCGATATGCTTGCCTGCAATGGAAACAACATAAATGAAAATTGCCAAAAACAAAAAAAAAAAAAACAAAAAATTGTTGAAAATCGAAAATTCCAATGCTCATTTTAGTACCGCACAGCAGGTGATGAAGCGCTCATTTTGCTGGTGAAAATCCTCTGCTCCTACGTGCTCTGAACAAAATACATATTTCTGATGCACAGAGGTGTTGATGGCTGAATTAATTCCGCGAATTTTCACAACACCACGCCATGTGCTAAACAGTTGAGTACGAGAGCTTTAAAGAGCCTACATCATGGCGGAGATTTAATGAATTTAGTCATTTCAGCAAGCAGGAAGGATTAGATCGAAGAGAAATTTACTCCGACTGTTTATGAAAGGTTTCTATGAGATTTGCTCTTCTATATGGCTGTAAAATTCTATAATGATGGAGCAGGTTAAGAATGAACTCCAACACGTATCCTACAAAAACCCCAAAAAAATAAGTTTCTATAGTCTTATTGGCGTAAATCTTCTAAACCGCATTCTTCTTACGGGCACCGACTGGGCAATAGTCATTGCTAGCGACACCGTGGTAGCCTGACTCATAGACTAGTGCGATGAGAGTAACAAGGGGCTGCGCGCAGGTAGTGTCTAGAGGTATGTATCCATACTTCTTCTTCTGCGGCCTAGCTTGGTATGTAACGCTAGGCTAGGACAATCTGTGCTTCAGCCAGTGCTAATGAGATACTAGGCGGTAGGTATTCAATGCTTGGCACATAGGCTCCCCGATGCAAAAACCCTTAACCAGAGTTCGTTGACTAAGAAAAGCTGGCTCGGGTATCAGTCCAAACATCGATGACAGAAGTGGCTTCTTCTAAAGGTGGGCACAGTGAGCTCAATTCTCCTTGGACGACAAAGACCACATGCCTTCACTCTTTATCTTGGCAAGTAGATTTCAAGTAACATAAAAATATAGCGAACGTTGCAGGACCATGCGGCTTGTAGCGGCATTTGAAAGATTTATGTGACTGGTTGAAAAATTACTGATAGAAAGGACACTGAAATCTTTTGTGCTGACCGAAAACTCAGGCAATCCTTTATGTTTACGGAGTACTGAAGTACTTTCCAGATGAAAGTCCAGGTGGTAAGGAAGGCCGGTGGGCAAGGTGACAACGCAAGAAATCACAAGAAGAACATCAACATATACCATTTCTAACTAAGCGGCAATAAAGGCAATAAGCTCACATATTATTAAGTCAGAGTATGATTTTAGGATCTGGTAAGCAGTAGATCAGGTGACTGCAGTGCAGCGTAAAAGGAGTTTTGACCTGTGGAATATTTTGCATTTTTCGTACAAGATTTAAGTAGTATATCTCTAGGAAATTTGCTTACTTCGTCTTCCCTTCTCCATTGATAGCAGCTTCAATTTGCAGCGAAGCGGCTGCATACTAATGGGTTTCACGACAGAAAGGTATTGTATGAAAGTGTCATCCTACTGTCGACTGAGCCGGTGAGCCATGAACTAGAAAAGATGCCAAAAACTCTGTGCAAAAGCAGTAAGTGTGAGATTAAATGCCTTAACAGCAATCGGAGCAAAGGAAAGTACACCCTCTTTGAAAGAAAGTTTTTGTCATTAAATATCCGCATTTTAGGCATTAGTACAAGTGCCACGTGTAGGAAGTGTAGGGAGGCAGACTTGTGGGACTCTTTCTTTGTCTCTATCCGATCTTACAATAATTCGTCCTTTACATATGAGAGCTTCACTATTCTAAGCATAAGAGGAAATTTCAAAAGTGCATATCGAGACCTAGTCGACTACTTTTTCTCCAGTTAAATTGGAGCTTTAGTCGTCACTACAATGGACCAGCAAGTCTATGTAAGGTTTAATAGGCAGCCAATATAACCTCACCTAACTTAAGCTCATATCTTTATACGTCTCAGATTTGCATCACAAACTCTATAATCTTTTTAGTTGGATACCTCAATACCTTTATGAATCAAGCTCACCTACCCGTTCTCTAACTGTGCCCACCATATTTTACATGCCAAACTTTCCCTTCGAGTTCAATTAAATTCCGAAGACTCGTATTCTGCGTAAAAGGAGTTTTGACCTGAGGAATATTTTGCAATTTTCTGTAAGATCTCTAGCAAAAATTGTTTCTCTTCTTCACTATTTCAAGAGAGCCTTCAATTCCATTGACGGCGGAATCAATCGTTGCAAGCAGTGTGGAGATCCCTTATAGCGCTAGTTCCATGTTTTGATTTATTATTTCGAAAAATGTAAAGCTCGACCTTCACGTCGGCAGATCAGAGTCATTTGGCTGACTCTTTTGGGTATGATTAAAGTGGCGCAGAGGTTAATTTTTATTTGCAAAAGCTCTTTAAGCTCATCAGAAATTATTCCAACTGCTCAGCTGGCTGGGTTAGGTCGAGTACCAGAGACTTCAAATATAACCAAGTCAGGGCTGTCATCAAAATTTGAATATGGATTTTGTCAGGAATTAATCTGACTGTAATTTAATTTTACTAATTTTGGGGTAAAAAACCTCAATTGATTCAAAAGTTAGCCAAATCTTGCGTATAAAGTCTATTATTTTCAAGCTCGTTTTCAAAAAAAATATTATAAAAAATACTTGGCTCGGTCTAACTCACTAAATATTTATTATTGGTATCCAATGACGTGTAGTCTTCCTTACTAGTTTGTAGTCACAGCTGTAATAATATTCTAAATTCCACCTCTTGTATACCCTTCGCACCCCCAGAAAGTGTGAGAAAGTAACAGATACAGTAACCAACTCATGTGCAACCTTGACTCCCAGCTAAAAGCGAAAAAACTTCGATGGAGACAGTCCAATATATTCAGTTTAAAGATTCACTAAAGTCTTATTCATGAGTTTGTTTAACTGAGGTGTCTCTGTTGTGTGTGGGTCTTGAAGCAAGTGTCGAAGTTGAGCGAAAAGTTAGAGAGCTGTAACGTAGAAATTCACTCAAAGGGAGGATATAGTATAATAATATATGAGACTATTTTTTATGCTTGCTGAACTAGAGCTAGATGCTCTATCAGTAAGGATTTATAAATTATAATATTGCAATTATATGACAAGTTCCTTCAAGTAGTTATTCAAACTTTCACAGAAAAATAAAAATAAAAATTAAGTTTCGATACAGATGTTTTCATCGTCTTTCACTCATCCATTTTTACTTTAAACTAACGATAATGAAAATCAATGTCTCCTTTATCTCATATAGCCAAAATCAATGAAGTCTCCAACTCAGCAAAGGTGATTCCTTCGTCGTTTATTTAATAAATCATTTCGGCAGCTCATTTATCACTAAGGTTTCATATTTCTCGAGACAATTTCTACAATAAGTACCAGTTTGACAATAACTGAAAGAAAATTTGGTGTGATGAAAGGAAAAATAAAAGAAGAAAGAGTAGGAAAAGTGAAAATCACAGTCCGAATTTATGTCCCACTGTGACAGCTAATACTGCCTAATTAGACAGGCATTTTACATGTAAAAAATATGATTTTTCTATACCATTTCAACCATTTCCATCATTCAATTGTCTTTTTTTGGTGATATTAATGTACGCTACGCCTAAAGGTAGGCCACATTTTTTTCAAAGCTCATCATTTTGACGCTTTTCACAGCAGACGGAGAGTAATAAACGAACGTCAGTTGCATGCTAAAATACTCTATTTTTTATAATAAACAAAAAATATTTATACCATTACAAAAAATATAAAAAACAAAAATGAAATTTTCAATATAATTTTAAAGGTTTATACCGAGAATAAGCTTATATTTCGGCTTTTGTTGGCATTAAAAGTACTTTAGCGCAGCTGCTAACAGAATATTCGAATGCAAAATAGTTTTATTTTAGGCTTTTTAAAATATATTTATAAATTGTTGTTAGCAAGCATGACGATAACATGGATTTATATTGACTTAAGCGCCTTAAAAATGAAATGAATAACTTTTTATATACCGAAAAAAGGATTTGGTTGTATTTTATTTATATTTTTACATACATATACATATAATATATCTTGATAATTATTTAAAAATTGTGTTCCTCAATCATATAAAAGTGAACAGCTTAAATACAAATGGGACCGGAAAAAATATATAATTTACAAAAATATATATTTATTTTATTAAACCATTATGTCATATTAATAAAATATTTCATAGCTGCAAAAGAAAAAAAAATGCAAAATAGTAATACAAATGTAAACATCAGTTCATTTTCGTCAGTTTATTGTACGAAAATGTTAAATTCAAAACAGCAATTCTTAAGAAATAAAATAAACTTAAAATATTTAAATATATTTTTTTTTTTTGTTAGGGGGTTTAAGTTTATACATATATAAGAATATATAGTAATTTTTCTTGTTTATTTTATTATTAATTTCGCTTCTACACAGCATGACTCTGTTTAAGCATTTATAAGTTTTTTAAACTTTTGCACCCAGCAACTAGGTAGATGGTAGATCTTTGCTTGTGCATTGACTTCAATACAAACGTAGCTGCTCTCACCAACTTCATGATAAATGACTTCAAAATTACCTTGCAAGCTGCCCGTTGGATAACCACGTACAAAAAGTCAGGAAGTTGAAGCTCCACTTTTTAATGTAAATTTTGTAATATTCTTTTTCTGCTTTTTGCTTAGTTCTGCGCACAGTTCAATTGTTGTGATTAACTTCTTACTTGCAAAAGGCTTTTACTTTTTCATGCTGCTCCAGCTAAAAATATGGTAAGAGGTTTGCTTTAAATAACTTTTTAACTGGCAACACTAAATATGTTTAAATACTGATAAGAAAAATAAACAATACCTTTTAATCTCATTTTTTAATATATCGTATTTTTTCTTGTATTAAAAAAATTTCAGTTTTTAATTTATTTAATTTAATTTCCTTTTATGCTATATTATAAATATTATTTTAATTAATTAATTTTATTTTATTTTAATTTGTTTTGTTTTGAGTTATTTTATCTGTAAAAAGGAAGTGAATTTATTGTATATTATTTATATTTTATTTTAAACTATTTTATTGTATTTTATTTTATTATGTAATTATTTATATTTTTTCTTTTTCCATTAATATTACTTTTTTTATTTGATTTTATTTTATTTTATTTTATTTTATTTTACATTATTTTATTTTACATTATTTTATTTTATTTTATTTTATTTTATTTTATTTTATTTTATTTTATTTAATTTTATTATATTTTATTTTATTTTATTTTATTTTATTTTATTTTATTTTATTTTACTTAATATTATTTTATTTTATTTATTTTATTTTAATTTATTTTATTTAATTTTATTATATTTTATTTTATTTATTTTATTTTAATTTATTTTATTTTATTTTATTTTATTTTATTTTATTTTATTTTATTTTATTTTATTTTATTTTATTTTATTTTATTTTATTTTATTTTATTTTATTTTATTTTATTTTATTTTATTTTATTTTATTTTATTTTATTTTATTTTATTTTATTTTATTTTATTTTATTTTATTTTATTTTATTTTATTTTATTTTATTTTATTTTATTTTATTTTATTTTATTTTATTTTATTTTATTTTATTTTATTTTATTTAATTTTATTTTATTTTATTTTATTTTATTTTATTTTATTTTATTTTATTTTATTTTATTTTATTTTATTTTATGTTATTTTATTTTATTTTATCTTATTTTATTTTATTTTATTTTAATTTATTTTATTTTATTTTATTTTATTTTAATTTATGTTATTTTATTTTATTTTACTATATTTTATTTTATATTATTTTATTTTGTTTTATTTTATTTATATTAATTTAAATTAATTTAATTCAATTTTATTTACTTCACTTTGTTTTATTTGATTTTATTTTATTATTTTTTTTTTATTTTTTCATTATTTTTTTTAATTTCATTTTAATTTACTTTATTTTAAGTCATTTAAATTTATTTTATTTTTTTATTTAATTTTTTTTATTGTATTTTATTTTATTTTATTTTAATTTATTTTATTTTATTTTATTTCATTTTGTTTTATTTTATTTTATTTTATTTTATTTTATGTTATTTTATTTTATTTTATTTTATTTTATTTTATTTTATTTTATTTTATTTCATTTTATTTTAGTTTATTTTATTTTTTTTAATTTATTTTATTTTTATTACTTTATATTATTTTATTTTAATATAATTTAATTTATTTTACTTTAATTTAATTTTTTTTTAATTGTTTTTATTTTATTTCATTTTATTTTATTTTATTTTATTTTATTTTAGTTTACTTTATTTTATTTTATTTTATTTAATTAAATTTTATTTAATTTTTTTTTTATATAATTTTAGGTTGCTTCATTTTATTTAATTTGAGTTTAATGAACTTTGCTTTGTTTTATTTTAGTTCAGTATATTTCATTTCATTTTATTTTATTTTATATTTTATTTTTATTTTTTTATAATAGTTTATTTTCTTTTATATTATATTCAATTTAATTTGGTTTTTTTATTTTGTTCATGTTTTATTTATTTGCTTTATTAGTTAATTTTGTTTTTATTCTTTTATTTGTTTTTGATTATTTAAATAATTTTTAATATATTTTTTTTCATTTTGTTTTAGTTTACATTATTATATTTGATTTATTTTATTTAATTGTTTGGTTAATATTAATATTTTTTAAATTAATTTAGTCTTTTAACTTTTTATTTAAATTTGTTATTTCGGCAATCTGAATTAATTATATTTATGCTATTGCCAAGTCACTTTCATATTATTTTATTTATATCTTAATTTCTAAGCCAATTAGTTTGATTATTCGTCATTCAATCATGGCAATGGAGACTTCAATTAGTCTTGAATAGTATGCTAACATGTGAAATATAGCAGAAAGTGGACTGTATTATGCATAGCAAATTTTTTTTATTCATATTGTGCTTAAAAACTTATTTTAATAGCAATTAATATGCAGGGATGTGTGTATGTATCATACGTATGCACCATTATATATATATTTAAAAGTGCACACACTCAAATATATTTATTCCACTTAAGATGTACACGTATATTAATCAGACATACAGCAAATCATTCATGTGTGTATATATACCTATTTGTATACATTACAGATAATTATCGGTTAATTTACATAAAAGCTTTGATTATCATTTTCTCTATGAATTCAAGTTTTATTTTAAAAAATTATATTTTCCATTAATTGCTTGTATACTTATGTAGATTGAATGAAATTCTATGAATTAGTCGGCACTCAGGTAATCATAGAATTTGTTTGCCTTTTCCATCTGCGCTTAGATAAAGTTTTCTTTGACAATGAGTGATTCCCATATTTTGATTTCACATTAGCTGAATGAATACGAAATAATAGATAAGTGAAGCATTGAAACTTTCAGTACAATTACAAATAAAAATTATTGGAAATACGGATATTAGAAATTCATTAATGAGAATGTAAATCATAAAAGACATCAGCAGTTAATTTCTTAAGAAATTTTATCGATATTGAAGTTGGTGAATAGAGAGCAAAATTATGCTCTTGCAAAAACGAAAATTTCCACAGAGTTAATTGGGAATCAACATCCGAAGATATAGAAAATTAATTTTTTTATTTGTGGTTATAAAAAATAAAATGAAATGAAATAATGTGAACTGCACAGATTTTCTTTATTTGGATAGTTGCCACTCGTTTGAAATTTCTATTTCTTAAAAAAAAATATTATGGGAAATAAAATCTTACAATAAATGTGAAAAAAGGAAAAGGAAAATTTTGCAAACTTTGAAATATTGTAGAACAAAATATTTTCGAGCAGAGTGGCAACCTTTTTAATTATTATTTTTTTTTTAATTTTAAACAGGGCATATGTTGCCTATATATCAAAAATAAAATTTATAACAAGAGAAATATATTCATATAAATTTTTATTATTTATATATTTTAATAATTTTACAACTGGAGAAATGTTTACGAAAAACCTTTTTCTTCTGCATATCTGCATACGATGCTATCTTCAAATCTTCTGAGGTAATGCTGACTGAGCGTATCACTTGTTGGCTGAGCACTATACATTATACAAGTTCCTCTAAAGCATTTCGAAGTATGTCAATACATATGCGCCTTGAAGTATACTACTACTATGTACGTACTTGTAGCCAGCGTGGAAACAACAAGTCTAAGCAGCTTCATTACACATACACTGGTGCCATCAGGTGGTCATAACAAGCAACTTCATCATCACTGAACGACCAACATTAATAGTGAACGCAAATAACGGCTGCAATAATAACAAAAAGGACATTGAAACAAACATGCAGATAAAGTACTAATAACAGCTGAGTTTAGTGTTATAGTGTTGGTTGGTTGTGAGTGTGTGTATTTTAGGCTCATGGTGATGTAGTTTTAAGTAAACATAATCGAAGTTATATGAAAAAAATAAATCTTTCAGTTTGGTATTATTTATAATAACCTAACTGAAACCTTACTAGTACCAAAAATGACTAGTACGAATTAAACAATTATTTATATTGTCTTATTCCATTTTATATTGTTTTATATTTATTTTAAACTAAATGTTTGGAATTGTTTGAAAATTAACTAGTTACATGTTTGGTCCATTTTGAACTAGTTTGCGTCTAGTATATTTCTGATCAAACACCGTCTACTGACAGTTCGTTTTTAATATAAGAATTGCTATTGTTGAAAAAAAAATAGTTCATACCCGGTTGTGTTTCTTAGACATATTATTTATGAACTAGTCTTCAACTACATATGAAGCTTATTTCATTAAGGTAACCTTTATATTGTATATACATACGAGTATATACCTCTATATGAGCCCGCGTATATGCTTATGTTCTTATGGTTGTGTCATCATTATCCTTGCCTTTCTCAATCTCCTTGTACCAGTATTTGTTATGTCGTTTGTTGTTACTCCTGCTAAAGCTTCTGCCACTGGCATTGTTACCTCTCTCTCTCTCTCTGCAAGTGTGTGCACAAATACAATGACACTTTGCTTGTTCATCATCGTCACTGAAGCGCTTTGTTAATTAGCAAACAATATTCATTCGAGTATACGCAACAGCAAAGCGGTAACCACGTATAGCCACTTATGTTTACGTAAACGTACTTGTATATATACATATAATCGTACATATATATTACTGTTTGTTGTAGTTGATAATTAGAGCATTCGATGGTAAATATTAAATATTTAATAATAATATTTTGAAAATGAAAGTGGAATATAATATGATACTTTCGGTGTTCAAGGGACGCAGAACTTACTAAGTTCTTACAACCGTCAGAGAGACTTCAGGCCTCTCGTAGACTGTTATTGGAGCATCAACTGCAAAACACGTGAGAGATCAAGAGAACTCACAATATGTTAGTGTTCGTTGCTCAGCAGACAGAGGTTAATAACAGCTAGATGGATTCGCAACCAGCAAGGAAGGAAGTATCAAAAACCCCTAGTCCCATTTGCTTAAAGAACACAATGTGCTCAAACTGGAGACCCAGTACTAGTTTACAGTTGTAAGTAGTCTTTAGAAACTTTACTCGTTAAAATTCAGGGACATCTTCAAGACTACATGTCAAGAGGCTAAAGAAGCAACTTATTTCTAGTGGTCTCAACTTAAGGTAACGCAGTATTAGATGGAGATATCAAAGTTGACAAATGACTGCTTAATATTTACAATAGAGGATTTATTGTTTTAAAATAAAAATATGTATTTCGCTTATGTCTATGCTTCAATTTTTGTTAATATTAGGCAAAGTAAAAAGTTCGTTCGGTTTTTTTATTGATTTTTCAAAATATGATAACTTTGTGTACATTTTTCCGATTTAAGTCAATTCTGCGCCGTTTTGTTCGTAAACTTGTTGCTAACGAGATGCCAACTTCACTATACCCTTCTCGTAGAATGCTACGTCCCTATTGGCAAAAAACTCGGAGAACCAATTTTCACAGGCTTCTTTTGAGGCCAACTTCTTACCATTAAGCGCATTCGTCATGGACCGAAAAATCTAGTAATCACTTGCTGCCAGGTTCGGACTATAAGGTGGGTGTATTAGGACCTCCCATCCGAACTCCTGGAGCTTCTGGCGCGTCACCAAAGACTTGTGTGGCCTGGCGTTGTCCTGATGGAACACAATTCGGTCTCTGTTGATCAAAGATGGCCTCTTCTGGATGAGTGCCGTCTTCAAGCGGTCCAGTTGTTGACAGTAGAGGGCCGAATTGAGCGTTTGGCCATAGTGGAGCAGCTCGTAGTAGATGATTCCTTGCCAATCCCACCAAACACACAGCAACACCTTCCTGGTCGTCAATCCTGACTTGGCCACCGTTTCCGCCGGCTCACCGCGTTTCGACCTCGACTGATTTCGCTTGACTACGACGACGTGATCCACTTTTCATCGCCAGTCACCAAACGCTTCAGAAATGGGTCGATTTTGCTGCCTTAGTTCCTCAGCAATGAAATAAGTGCTCACGTGATGGTCTGTTTCCAATATTTCCATGATTTTATCGCAATTTTCGGCAAATTTCGGCAGGCCTCCCGACGCGTGGTGCATATTTGGCATCGAAATTATCGGAACGGAACCTAGCAAACCACTTTTGTGCTACACGTTCGTTTACAGTATCGGGCCCATAAATTAAATTAAATTTTTTCAGCCGCTTTGGCTGCTTTTTCGCCTTGATCGAAGAAAAATTGTAAAATGTAGCGAATTTTCTCTTTGCTGGTGTCCATTTTTGACGAGCGCTGACAACGTACTGAGTCAATCAATCGAAAAACTGTCAAAGACAAAATTTTAGCGCGAATAAACATGTTTTCAGCGCCGTATAGTATGACATGATGCGATACGTAACACTATGGACAATAACGCCATCTCTTAGATAAAAACCGAACGAACTGATTACTTGACCTAATATTTCTATCTCTGTTGCTGTCTCTTCTGTGTTTAAATTCGTTTACTTTATCTCTGTTTCTTCTTTTTTATCTCTTTGTATATTTTTCTGTCCCTGTTTCAGTCACTCTATCTCTATTTATCTTTTTCTGTCTGAGTATATATATCTGCCTCAGTCTCTCACTGTCTAGGTATTTCTGCAAATTTGCCGCTGTCTCTATATTTCTCTGTTTTTCTCGCTTTCTGTCTTTTTCTCTACGTATGTTCTCTTTTCTTTCCTTTAAGAAGCTTGTTGTTTTGATTCAACGTTTGTTTTCTTATCTCCCTCAGTCTGCTTCTCTCTTTGTTTCCTCAATAAAGTTCTATTACACGATCTCATGTTGGGCTTGGTTGAGGTTTAAATCTTAGTTTAACTACTAACGACTAAAGTTTGCATGAGTCTGGTGGTTATTCCACCAAAGTGGAAACTTTCGTCGTAACTGAGTACGAAGATGAGACAGAAACTAAGAGTGAAGTTCAGATTAAGCGAGAATATTAAACTGAAAATCATTTCTTGCACTGAATCTGTAGCTCATCTTGAAACTGGAGTTAAAGTTTAGACTTGATTGAGGACGAAACTACTATTAAGATTGGAATTAAGATGAATGTGAAAAAATTAAGGAGTAACCAAATAGATGAGGAGAGGACTTAGGATAGACATATCACTTTTTGATGAAATTTTCTCTAATGTCCTTTTAAGGTTGGACTTATATTATTTGGCAGACTGCAGATGGAGAGACAGTAATTGTTATGAATAAGAAAAAAATGCTGAAAATAGGAGTGAAGAGTAGCTTGAAGTGTTATCAAAAAGTAAAACATTTCACCACATCCCATAATGTGCTGATTTTCACAACTCATTTTCTCTAACTCACCACTTGAGCAATAAAATGCGCGGCACTCACAACCCACAGCGTGAGTTTCAGCCTTAAAAACTGAGAAAAAAACTAAGACCAACCTACAACCACAACACCGAAAGGAAAAACTTTACAGACTTAATACTTCATAATCGATTTTCCTCGTGTCTCTCTGACAAGCGCAAACTTTTGAATTTATTGCTTACTCTTCTTTACATTACTTCATGTCATCATATTTTACCGTTACCGTCACGAAGTTTTCGATCAAACTTTGATTGATTTTAAATTGCCACACATAACTTGCAATCCACAGAAAAATGAAACGAAAAATAAAACGAAAATAAAATAAAATAAAGACAAATATACTCATAGCAAATAATAACAGTAACATTTTGCGCTACAAATTGCAACAATAACAATAAATTACTTGAAAATGCTCGTAGCGCAATCGAACGCATAAACTTTAATGCGTCGCCTCAGCAGGTGAATATGAATCCGCTCGAAACAACTGACGAAGTTGAGGTGCTGAAGCGGTTTAAAACTTCCAAAGACACTTGCGGCGCTTTGTAGATTTTGCGGTTTGAAAATGTGTGGGCGCTTCATCATATGTTTGCCTTAGTTTCGACATTTTTGTTGCTGCTTATCGTAGACTTGCTTGGGAAGGACGAAAAATAACTTTCATGAAGTTATTGGAAAGATTTTCTGTGATTTTTCAAATAGTTTTGAAATAAAGGGATTGATGATTGCAGACTGATGATGTTGACGACATAACACTTGAAGGAATATGAAGTTTTGGTAGTGTAGCTCAGATTCCCTTACTAGTGCCTTTGATACGCACTAATGTGGTCTTTAGAATCACTTCAAGCGAAGCTCTATATACTCTTTGATAGTCTGTCTTTTTAACTGCCATCAGGTGACAGCTCAGACAGTTTTTGGCTTAATATAACTCAAACTACACTGGAGCTGCCATTCAATGGGGCACTCAATAATCCCAAGCAGCATACTTCTACTGTTTTTATTGTTGTAGCAGCAAAATTATTTCCCAAAGTAATTTTTTGGGAATGTTGCGAGAGTGACAGTCCTTGGCCGGGTCGTTCCGGTATAAATATCCCGACTGTCACGAGATCTTTTGGATTTTGGTCGCCCCTACGACAGGCATGCTTTAACGCCGGAAAATTCTTAAACCCCCACCCCGCAGGGGCTGCACACTTCTACTCATTGGTTCCCGTAGAAACCGCTTACCTTGCTTTCTTTGGGTCAATGACCTTAAAAGTAGGGTACTCTCTGGTCGAAGAACTATCAGAAACCTCACTTCCTTTCTTTTCTTGCCTCGTAGCACATGAGTCACATGATTTGGTTCGAGATGCTGCGGTTAATGATGATTTTTTGGTGCTCGGTTTAGCACATTCAGAGTACTAGTTCTAGGCTTTGATCGCAGGTCATGCTTGCCTCCCGTCTTCGTAGTAGCCATTTTATAGCTCGTTGAATATGCTACATTTTTCTCGGATCAAATAGTTTTTTGCGCCTTTGTGAAGCACCAGATTCCTCTTGTTTTCTTTAACTTTCCAAATTGTGTTTAATTTTTGAACACATGAATGTGGGGGAAAAAGAAGTCCACTGCCCATAACCCCGCTATACAAGTAGGGCTATCTATATTCGGAGGGTGATATATATCCGTGAGCTCCGTACGAAACTGGTATTTTAGGAGCTTCCAGGCAGGCTGCTCCTCAGCACGGTACGTTTGATGCGACTTCTTACCACTTACCTTGGTAAGACTTCATTTTTGGATACTTTGGTATTCAGAAGCCAACAAACGCTCAACAATGAAGTCCTATTTTGACTACATACATACCGACATAAAAATGCTGAATTGTTTCCAGAGCCGTTTCCAGTCAGTCGTTGCCACAGGCGGACAAGTATGATAACTTTTTCCAGCTGGTTCTCTTAGGCAGATTTCAGCAGGGGGTTTTTGCCGACCAGCTAAAATTTTAATGCTCCAGAACCGTATCCTCAGGAAGAGACAATATTATCTTTAGTGACTGACAGACAATATTGAAAAACCCCAAGCTGGGTCACGGTAAACTCTAAAGTCATGCTGGACTGTCTCCGACCTCTTAAGTAGGTGGCTTTGGAGGTACACGAACTAGCTGGGCAAGGTACGTCCAAACAGATTCCACATTGGAGTGCATTTTACTACAAGTGAGTTGATACTAGAAGAATACACTTGCAGACCGCATGGAAACAAAGCAAAATAAGGCAAATTTGTCCGAAATGGCATCGGCTAGAGTCATTTTGCTATACTCCATGATATAGGTGGAAACTCCAGAGGTAATTGGGATCATCCCAGTATATTGCCTTAATGCTTGGCAAGGAAAAAGCCCAGAGCCTTTAGAATATGCTACAGGGGCAGCAGGAATGATGATATGAAAGATACGGTTTTCTACCTGCTAAGCCATTGCTCTGCCAAAAGTACAAGGTGCGCCATCTAGACCTTCGGTATTTCAACATTGAATAGCTCTGTCGATTTTTGGCCGGTTTTGACAAATGAGCTAAATTTTAAATATATCGAAGGTCTAGATGGCACACACTGCACAAATAAACTTCGTGATATTCAAAAGGCATTTATGGCTAGTCTTTAACTTAGCAGGGGCTCGTGAAGTATGTGTCTTGACCCCACTTCTATGGCTGGCAGAACTTAATTAAATACTATTCGAACTCAACATTGGAGGGGGAAAGCAGTAGTGCATGTAGACCATGTCTTGCTGATAGCATCGAGGTTGATTCCTTCCACGACCGGTGAAATTACAGAAAAAACAGTATGTAGGTTACACTTATGGGAAGCGAACCCAAGTAAAAGAGAGTTGATATTATTGAAAAAAATTTGAAACAAAATACATCAATCTCATCTTTCTTTCCTCAGATGTCTAACAATTTCTCTATCCAAGCAGCAAAATATCTAGAGTTTGTGAATGGCCCCAAAGTAAACTGGAAGACAAGAGGTGAAAACGAATGAAGAAAGCTCAGATGGCTTATTACGACCGCAGGAGGACACTTAGAAGTAACTGGAGCCTCAAACCGAATATATGTTAGGTAAAGTAATAATTTCGTTCGGTTTTTATCTAAGAGATGACGTTATTGTCCATAGTACTAGTGTTACGTGTCGCATCATGTCATACTATACGGCGCTGAAAATGTGTTTATTCGCGCTAAAAGTTTGTCTTTCACAGTTTTTCGATTGATTGACTCAGTACGTTGTGAGCGCTCGTCAAAGACGGACACCAGCAAAGAGAAAATTCGATAAAGTTTACAATTTTTCTTCGATCAAAGCGAAAAAGTAGCCAAAGCGGCTGAAAAAATTAATTTAGTTTATGGGCCCGATACTGTAAACGAACGTGTATCACACAAGTGGTTTGCTAGGTTCCGTTCCGGTAATTTCGATGTCAAAGATGCACCACGCGTCGGTAGGCCTGTCGTCGAAAATTGCGATAAGATCATGGAAATAGTGGAAACAGACCGTCACGTGAGCACTTATTCAATTGCTGAGGAACTAAAGATAAACCAGAAAACCATTTGGAACCATTTGCATAACCTTGGATTTAAAAAGAAGCTCGAAGTTTGGGCGCCACACGAACTAACGCAAAAAAACATGTTGGACCGAATTTCCATCTGCGAATCGTTGCTGCATCGCAACAAAATCGATCTATTTCTAAAGCGTTTGGTCACTGGCGATGAAAAGTGTATCACTTACGACAACGTCAAGTGAAATCGGTCGTGGTGGAAACGCGGTGAGCCGGCGGAAACGGAGGCCAAGCCAGGATTGACGGTCAGGAAGGTTTTGCTGTGTGTTTGGTGAGATTGGCAAGGAATCATCTACTATGAGCTGGTCCCCTATAGCCAAACGCTCAATTCGGTCCTCTGCAGCCAACAACTGAATCGCTTGAAGGCAGCACTCATCCAGAAGAGGCCATCTTTGATCAACAGAGACCGAATTGTGTTCCATCAGGACAACGACAGGCCACACACGTCTTTGGTGACGTGCCAGAAGCTCCAGAAGCTCGGATGGGAGGTCCTAATGCACCCACTTATAGTTCGGACCTGGCACCAAGTGATTACCATCTTTTCCTGTCCATGGCGAACGCGCTTAATGGTGAGAAATTGGCCTCAAGAGAGGCCTGTGAAAATTGGCTCTTCGAGTTTTTTGCCAATAGGGACGCAGTCTTGTACGAGAGGGGTATAATGAAGTTTACGAACAAAACGGTGTAGATTTGACTTAAAGCGGACAAATGTACACAAAGTTATAATATGTTGAAAAATAAATAGAGCGAACGAACTTTTTACTTGACCTAATATATGGACTTACAGTCACAATTGCAGATAATTGACTCTCTGGATAGCATGAAATTAAAGCTAACGGCGAGGATCATAGTCAACCCAAATATAGTAGATAGTGCCAAGATGATATTGCGAGCTTTTATGGAAGAAGTTTGATAACATTTTACTGTGGAACTTGCTTTCAGGGTTTTAGAAAAAATCCACCTACAATTTCTTGAACATGTTTTCAGCTCAACTTGGTTGTATTACTTTCTACACTCCCGTTGCATTCATCTATATTAATTTATAAGCGACGTTTTCCATCTCTTTCTCTTCACTTACACCCCTTTATCGCCCTCCTTACACATTTCTATTTACCTAACCTCAATTTCATTTCTATTTTTGTTAGTAAACATGCCACCCGTGTACGCTCTCTACGGGCTACAGTGTCTACATTTAATTTACGTACAAATGTAATTTCAGTTTGGCTTTTGCATACAAATTTTGTGGTTTCGGTTTTCCTCAGCACACGCATCAGTTCCTTGCTGTATTTTCATTCCACTTTTGATTGTCATTTGATTGCCTTGGCAAATTTGTAATTTATCAAATGGAGAAATTTTGTAAATTATTATTATTATACAAGTGTAATTTATTATGTTGCATTATTGTGATATACATATACATAATTATATAGATTTACCTCAGAGTTTCGAATTAATTCTCAGTATTATCGATTTCAACATTTGATTGCTTTGCTGGTTATTGGTGACTTTGTGTTTACGGTTGAGAATTTCACAAAATATTTTGTAATTGAACTCGCATATTTGGTAAGGCTTTATTTGAAATAGACATGTTGGTGTTTTGTGGTGTCAATTAAATTCGAGTTAGATTGAGTTAGAGTAGTCAACGGTTTTTGGGAAGTTCAGGAGCATCTTGATATTCAGTAATGGAAATTCCTTTGGTCACCTGAACAGCAAAGTTCCCAGATGTCTAAGGACAGTACATTCAAGCCTGCCTTTCTACACTTCCTAGATGTGCCACTACTTCCAAGGGCAGTTAGGCTCACATGACAATGGATTGTGCTTTGCCATTAGGCCTACAACTATCAAGCAGTCCTTTCAAGATCGCATGAGCATAAAGTGTGTGCTATTTCTTTCACTACAAGAGCACATGACTTTTTTGGTCTTGCATAGTGAAAAGATATCTTCATACGTCTTCGAGTTCTCTAGGATGTAGAGTCCGTACACACTTTCCTACTTTTTGCATTGATTTGGTCTCCAGTCAGATGACTCTTTGGTGATCACATCAACTATTTCTTTACCCTAAATGTTCTTGTGGCCTGGAGCACTTCACATCTAGTTGTTTCCACTACCTCCCGGAGTCTAAAAACATTTTATGTCACCAATCTCACAACACTTTTAGCTGCTTTGCTTTCTGGTGAAATGCCGACGAATGGTGGAAGAAATGATCATTCAAGAGCAGCCGTTGAAGTAGTTCTTCATGTTATGCAAAGTGCAGAAATGTGAACTTTTTCTGGCCGGTGCTTAGCAAGCCAAAGCTCCATAGAGTTAGATGGGCTTGAGTACAATTCATTAATATTAGCTTAGGTGGTTCCATTTTATCTTCCAGACAACTACCGCAGTGGGAATCTGGAGATTTTCCATGTCGTATTGCGTAAATTCGCAACGGCAGCGGCCGTCCTTAGTACGTGGGGAGGAAAGGACCTTCTCTAAAACTTCCCAGATCCACCTTGGACCAGACATATGTGGCAATCGCACACCACTCATACTCCGATCTCCTGCGTCTTCGTTAAGGTATTTCCAGAGAGAACTTGGGTTTCTGGCTAGATATCGTCTATTACTATGATTCTCGTTTTATCACTTTACGCTTCTATAAAAGGCTCGCCGTGATGATCTTTTCGTTTTCTTTAGCTTGGTGTTACGAACACCTGGACCCACTATGAAGGAGCCCAGTCGGTGAGCAGTTTGCTTCTACGAGCTTTGCTTGCTACTCTCATTTTGCACAGTTCTGTCGTCAACCAGAGGGTTTTCCATATGTCCTCCGGATTTCGCAAAAGATCAAGTGATCTCAAGAACTTACTGAAAAAGCTAAGAACTTCGGCAAGCCCATTAAGTACTTCGACAAAGGGAGTTAGTGAGGGCAAGCGAAGTTTCGTATAGTATTGTTCCCCGTATGTGCTCTTCAGGGTACTGAAGGGCTTCCCGTAAGGTTGGCTTTTATTCATCCAAAAAGCCGAGTTCCATAAAAACCTGCTAGTCTGAGATAAAAGGCATAAATTCTGAAAAAGTCGGAGTGAGGCCATAGAACCTTCTTTCCGGTGGTAATGGTAAAGGTAGAAGAAATATCCAAAAGGTGAAGGTGCTCACACAAAAAAAAAGTTAAATAATTATTAATATCCTGAGTTTGGATACTAGTTTCTACATCGTTTTCGATTGGCTCGAATGAAAGTTGAACAAAATGCAGTAACCAGCCCGTGTGAAACCTTTGATCACGGCTAAAAGAGAGGCTACTTTAGTGGTGCCACTCCGACATATCCGTTTTAAGGGATCACTGAAGCCATTTTTGCCGTCTGTACATCAGTTATGCGGCTTTGAGAGGGTGTCGGCTTCCGCACCAGGTTGTGTGTTGGATATGGGAACTGGGTTAGCTTCAATGAAGCACAGAACAGCAGCATCGAATGAGAAACTACCATTTTGATGACGACTATGTACTAAAATCTATGAATTGAGGTTATACAACTGCAAGGTTCGGTACTTAAATTGGGTAAGATACTACTACTCCGCTGTTTGATGACCTCGTACTACTAAAGTCCATCCAAGAGTTTCATTGGACGGTGATTTCTCGTGTAATCCACTACAGCGGTTATATATAAGTGTGCAAATTTGGTATTGGCTTCGAGGCTCAGTCGTCGGCTCATGGCATTCACCTCGCTGGATGGACGTCCCGCTATAATCCGCGAAATTTTTCGACGGATGGCTCATGAAGACACTATGGCAAGAGGTTAAATGGTCAAACCGAAGAACTCTACTTCAGAGTCAGTCGCCAATCAATTCCTTGGAAGAAGCTCTCGCTCCTAAAATGCACGATAGTACTTTAAAGTATTTCGCAGAAAATCATGTAACCGATTCATATAGGGTTAGGAAATCCACACAACCGCCAGATAATATTCATCCTACACAAATTTACATAAATTTACATCAATTTCATTTCCACCCATACATTTTGATGCGATTTATTATTTTTACGCAGCAATTTTTGTAATTTTCTGCTCACTGAAATTGCGCTGTCGACTAGAAATTGTGACGGTAATTACCTTTGCTACTTCCTCCCTTGCGTTGGTGTGCGTGTGAGTCAAACGCAGATATTCTCCACTTACTGTCACTGCAACTTCCGCTCATATTATCCCGCCTTCGATAGTTTCGCTTAGTTGCCAGCGACAACTGCAAGCTGTCGTCATGTCTCTCTCTCTCTCTCCACGCAAAATATGAGTGGGAATATTTAATGGCTTTTCAGCAAACTTACAACTTTGATGGTAGTTAAGTAATGCATTTATTTTATTTATTTATTTTTATTTAGTTGTCTGAGATTGAGTTAAGGTTGGCAGCGTTTGATGTAATGAAACTCTGCTGCGATATAAAGGCGAGAGTATGCCTATGACTGAGTGAAGTGGTCGGGTGGTGAGGGTTTAGTGTGCCTTTGATTGGAGTAGAAGAGAGTGCATTTATGTGGGAGGATAATGGGTTGGAACCTTTTGAAGTCTTGACGGCGAAAGCTGGCATGGAAATGTGAAAGTCGTGACAGTAATGTTACCATCCTTTAAGAATATTTAATACTCCGTTTCTTTTGTGAAAATCTTCATTATCGATATCAATAGAGGGGCCGAGGGACGGTTGATAAACACTTATGTGGAGCTCTTAATTTTAAGCCACAACAGCCGAGTGGTTAGCAGTGCATACTATCACTCGTAAGACTAAGACGAAAAATCGTTCGCAAAACTTTTCTCTCGAAGACTCCTAAAGCCAACTCATCTGATATTGACTTCGTCCACGTTTCTGTGCCATATAGTAGGACCGGTATGATCAGCGACTTGTAGAGTTTGATTTTCGTTCGCCGAAAGGGGACTTTACTTTTCAATTGCCTACTCAGTCCAAAGTAGCACCTTCGCATGTTAGTACGCACTGGTAAGTACTCAGTTAAAGGGGAAACCCTGATCCTCATATGGGTTGTAGATACAAAGTTTCTCTCAAAAGCGTGGCTTCTCCTTTTGGTTACCGGAAATAATAAAAATGACCTAGACCCTGACTCACTCAAGGGCTCTCCTTAGGTTTTGAAACAAATGAGATTGTCAATACTCTGCGGTAATGTCAACCCGGGATCTTGACATGCTCTCGGAGCATCTGTGATTGCCGTTCTGCTTTTACTGAAATATTACCACTCAATCTTCTGAAATTGTTTAAGTCAGTGTTCCACCAAGCTCTGCCGGATGCTCTCATGATTTATTCAGAGCCTGAATATGATCACTATAGGCTGTGAGTGGTCATAATTATAATCAGATCGCGACAAATCAAGGAATGAACGTAGTACTTACTTAACTATAGTCCTTCTCCCAAAGGTTTATGGTTGTTGTTGCTTCGTGATGTAGCTTCACCTCGTTACTTTCTAATCTTATGAGATCAAGTTCTGTGATAACTTAATGTGTAATGAAGTTTGTTGTTTGCTCAAACTCTTAGAAGGAGAGCTCATGTGGACTAAATTTCTTCTAAAATATTTATTCCTTTCAAGGTGTCAGACCACTGGAGCATACATCGTGTAATCAGGGGTTGGAGAACCTAGTATAACTAAGCTCAATATATATAGCAGATATAGCAGCACGGAAAGCTCGAATTTCTCAAGCAGCTAGGATAATATGGCTAATACAGGATATTAAAAGATATTGTGAGCTCACTCTTACAGTTCAAAGTCTATTGCAAGGATGACTCATTTTTACTTCAGGCCACTCAAATCCTATAAGAGTACTTGTGAGCCTGTATGTACTCTTCCTTCAACTACTTAAAAGTCTCTTTGTTCTTATCTTAACATTGTTGGACCAAGTCGCTTTGGATATCTCACAGTTAAAATGGTCGATCTAAGTGGTGCTCTCATTTTCTCTTGTTCTGGTATGACATTGCACAAACTACCCTTCGGATACATCAAGCAATGTTCTTCATTTGTCAAATACTTCAGATATCTCCCTGAATACTTGTCAATTCCATGGGATTTTGTTTTTCCAAACATTAAAATCTTCAGTAAAAACTGTGGTAAACAAAATACATTCCTGGAGATTTCAATACAAAGTATGGAAACTTCGCTCTGCTACCTCTATACCTGGCGGAAATGAAATAAAGATCGTTCTGATACTAACCAATAGCCATCTGAAGAATAACTAAACGTCAGACACCACATTTTTTTTTTTTTGAAAAATTCTCTTCGTTATCTCTTCTGATATATAACTCATAAGCCACCAAAAGCTTAGCTTGCTAGCTTTATTATTTATTCCTTTACTGAATTTTTCTCACTAACAATCTTTTTCTAGCCAAAAATCTGAATCTTATAAGTAAGTAATTAGCTCATGCCTTACTGAACTTTGAGTCATCAGCTGATGCCTTACCAAGCTTTACTCTCTCAAAGCTGTATTCAAACAGCTTTTCTTGGCAGCCATTATAGAGCTCCTTTCAGACCTTAAGAATTTTGTAGACCCCTTTCCACATTCCACGCTTGATTAAATTCTTTAAATAAAAAAAAAGACTTTCAAATGCAGAAAATCATTTCCTCTCTTTTCGCATATTCATATAGCTTTCTTTTCTTTACACAATGAATATTTTTCATTAAAAGTCACGTTAATCTCCCGCTCACCTTTCGTTTCACTTTCACTTACCATATATGCCTGCCTTTGTTTGTTTGCATGCCTACATAATGACACTTGACAGTCTTCTACTACTTTTGCTTTCTTTGTTGACATTTGTTTTTTATCTGTTCCTCTCTTACTCGTATGACACTGACTACAGTGCTTTCTGAGCGGCGATTATGGCAGTGACAACAGTGACAGAGAGGAGATTATAACGGAAGTATAAATGAGCGCACACAATCATCACTTTGATTTGTCAATGGCAAAGGAAAGTGAGTTAACAAAACGAGCGAGAAAGAGAAGAAGTTAGGTTGGGTTGGACCTACAAGCTGTGTAAGTAAAAGCTTTACAGCAGCAGAATTTAATTTTGTATGATATTTTTATTTTATTCTATTATTATTTTATTTTAATTTATTTAATTTTATTTTTAATTTTTATTTTTTAAGTTTTATTTTATTTTCTTTTATTTTATTCGGTGCTCGTAACTACCTCCCTTTCAGGGAATCTTCTGGTTTAGCCATAACAACCAACAGTTTTGCAATTAACACAATAAATATGATAAGTGGCCTCCCAACAACACTCTCACAGTCATTACAGTTGCCTGATAACATCCTTCTATTTTAGCCGCATTCCTTACTTTACTTTGCTTGTCTACCTTTTCGAGTTCGGTTAATTGTTTTGGTGCGCTTTTTGATGCCACAAAGGTTGTTTACTCAAAAATTAAAAATGAATTTTAACTCTTTTCTTTATTATTTACAACTTTTCAGCCTCCTTCATCCTTTACTGGTATTCACTTGTCTGAATCTAATTGCGTAATGTCGAGAGTTGGTAAATAATTTTTTTCTGGTTGCGGTTAAAGGTTGCTTAAGTTAAAAGTTTGTGCATTTATGAGTAGTGGCAAGAAATTGTGGTTGTTTCTTTGAATATTTGCGGCTGCCTTCTGAGGATTCTTGCTTGTAGAAGTATAAGGTAAAAGCACAAAAAACTCGTAGTTGGAGAAGATTTAAGAAGAGTAAAAAAGTGATTATACAGGAAGTGATTGAAACTTTTTGATTGCATTTATTTACTGTGGCTTTGAAATTTCAAATGTGTTAGTTAAGTTTTATTATATTATTAAGAGTAAGTAAAGATTATAACGTTGTAAAGTTTGACAATTTGTAACAACGGACTGATTTGATTTTATTTTATTTCATTTTATTGTTTTTCATTTTATTTTTTTTTAATTATATTTTATTTTATTTTATTTTATTTATTTTATTTTGTTTTATTTATTTACTTCATTTTATTTTATTTTATTTTATTTTGTTTTATTTTATTTTATTTTATTTTATTTTATTTTATTTTATTTTATTTTATTTTATTTTATTTTATTTTATTTTATTTTATTTTATTTTATTTTATTTTATTTTATTTTATTTTATTTTATTTTATTTTATTTTATTTTATTTTATTTTATTTTATTTTGTTTTATTTTATTTAATTTATTTTCATTTTATTTTATTTTATTTTATTTTATTTTATTTTATTTTATTTTATTTTATTTTATTTTATTTTATTTTATTTTATTTTATTTGATTTTATTTCATTTTATATTATTTTATTTTATTTTGTTTTATTTTATTTTATTTTATTTTATTTTATTTTATTTTATTTTATTTTATTTTATTTTATTTTATTTTATTTATTTTATTTTATTTTATTTTATTTTACTTAATTTTATTTTCATTTATTTTATTTTATTTTATTTCATTTCATTTTATTTTATTTTAATTTATTTTATTTTATTTTATTTTATTTTATTTTATTTTATTTTATTTTATTTTATTTTATTTTATTTTATTTTATTTTATTTTATTTTATTTTATTTTATTTTATTTTACTTTATTTTATTTTATTTTATATAATTTTATTTTATTTTATTTTATTTTATTTTATTTTATTTTATTTTATATTATTTTATTTTATTTTATTTAGTTTATTTTATTTTATTTTATTTTATTTTTTAATTTTATTTTATTTTAATTTTTAATTTTATTTTATTTTATTTTATTTTATTTTATTTTATTTTATTTTATTTTAATTTATTTTATTTCATGTCATTTTATTTTATTTTCTTTTATTTTATTTTATTTTATTTTGTTTAATTTTATTTTATTTTATTTTATTTTATTATATTTTATTTTATTTTATTTTATTTTATTTTATTTTATTTTATTTTATTTTATTTTATTTTATTTTATTTTATTTTATTTTATTTTATTTTATTTTATTTTATTTTATTTTATTTTATTTTATTTTGTTTTATTTTATTTTATTTTTTTTTTTTATTTTATTTTATTTTATTTTATTTTATTTTATTTTATTTTATTTTATTTTATTTTATTTTATTTTATTTTATTTTATTTTATCTTATTTTATTTTATTTTATTTTGTTTAATTTTATTTTATTGTATTATATTTAATTTTTTTTTATTTTATTTTATTATATTTTATTTTATTTTATTTTATTTTATTTTATTTTATTTTATTTTATTTTATTTTATTTTATTTTATTTTATTTTATTTTATTTTATTTTATTTTATTTTATTTTATTTTATTTTATTTTATTTTATTTTATTTTATTTTATTTCACTTCATTTTATTATATTTTATTTATTTTTTTTCATTTTATTTTATTCTAACTTATTTTATTTTATTTTATTATATTTTATTTTTTTTTTTATCTTATTTTATTTTATTTTATTTCATTTTATTATATTTTATTTTATTTTAATTTACTTCAATTAATTTGGCTTAGTTTATTTTATTCTGTTTTATTTTTTTTTTGTTTTATTTGATTTTTTTATTTAATTTTACTTTTCTTTTATTTTATGTTATTTTATTTTATTTTATTTTATTTTATTTTATTTTATATTATATTAATTTATATTATTGATTTTTTTATTTTTAGTTTATTTTATTTTATTTTATTTTATTTTATTTTATTTTATATTATTTTAATTTAATATTTGTTTTTGTTTTTATTTTACTTGTATTTTTTATATCTGTCGAGCATTTCAAATCATTTTTTCTCTCTTAATTTATCTATTTATTGCCTGTTCATTCGTATTACATACACTACATTAATATCCAAGAATTTTCAACGCAATTTAGCAGCTCATGCTGCATAAAAATACCAAAAATTTTCCAAGCGATGCTTACGACCGCTTTACTTTACATACATATGTTGTTTTATAAACAGTTATTTGCTTGCATAAACCTTAAAGGTGTTAAAATGCAATCCGCTTGCGCTTGGCGTATAAAGTGTTGACAAGTAGTTGCCACTTGTGTTTATCCCACTTCCCTACACATATTTCAAGTTGTATTTGCTTTCCCTTTTTTGCTCTTTTTAGCCCGAAGGTGTGAAAAGCACTTGGTATTTACGGCATCTCTTCTACTTTTCTATTTTACATTCTTGATTTAGAAGACAAAGGAATTTTTCTACAGTTCAAAGTTGCATGAATGAGTAATGATGCAGTTGAAGGCTGTGAGGAAGCTGGGTATGCGAAGAGATGAAGAATGTGATGCACATCTTAGGTAAAAGATAAGGAGAAGGTGATAGAATTGCGAGATAAATGAAATACAATTTTTAAGTTGTTAAAGCCGAATAGTGTTTTTGGTCTTGCTACTGTAACAGTCAATCATAAACAATTTTGGTTTCGTCGATTTCGTTCCAGTGATTTTTATGTACCATAATTGACGGTCAGGGATGTTTGTTGTGTATTTCACATTCACCATGAACTGCTTCTAAACTTTTAATTCGGACCAGTACTGTCAGCAATTGGACCGTCTGAAGGAAGCCATACCCCAGAAGCGCCTAACTTTGGCCAATAAGGCGGGAACTGGATTTCAGCAGGACAACGAAAGGCCACACCCATCGACAGTGACTGGTATGACTTTGCGACCCATTTCACAAAAAAGTTATTTGCTGTCAAATTTAATTTGATTAGCATCCGTTTCAATTTTGTCAGTAAACAATTATGCACATTCTTCTCTGACTTTATTTCGTTATAGTTCAAATGCTTTCACTCTTCTTCTGCTAAATATTCAAAGTTGCCAAATGGGGATTTTGCGCATATTTTACGGTAACCTTCTTTTATAAATCATTTGTCTGCATAGTTTGTGCGAAACTTTTGGTATTTTGTTTGCAAGTTTTGTTGCTGGAATTTATTTCGATTTAAGTAGTCTAATTCAATTTTAGTTATATGTATGTTGTGTTATGTATGAACACTTTTTTGGAATGTAATGCTTTTACTTCGGTTAGATTAATACTCAGCCAAGTTCACACTTCATATAACCTGTCATTAAAAAACCTTGTCTACAGTGATTTTCAAACTGTGAACCTCTTTTTTGACTGAGACAACGTATTATCAGATAATATCCCTACTAGTGTACTTAAATTTTGTGCTGAATCTATATATATATATACCATTGACGAACATATTCAATGCTTTATTAAAGCAAAATTTATTCCCTTCTTTGTGGAAGGAGTCATAGATTGTACCTCTACATAAATCTGGTAGTAGATCTTCAATAGGGAAATGCAGGGCGATAGCAAAGTTATGTTCTATACTCAAAATTTGCGAAGTTATTATAACTGATCAATCTCTGTCATCAATTATAGATATCTCACAACATGGGTTTTGTAAAGGTAAATCTGAATTGAAGATCTTTTAGACTTTCTACGCCTACGCCAGACACTCACAGGTTACGCGCTCCATATTCCTTGCATTTCCTACATTTTGTTCCTTAGTCAGACCTAGGTATATTAAAAGCATGAGACGCAAAAAGGCTACACCCTGTCAATAGTCCCATCAGCACCCTGTGGTTCAGTCTCTTTGTGAGTTTAGCATTACATGTTTTATACATAATTTTCGCGTTTCTGCAGCCCTTACCTCGTTCCCAGTGTCTATTCGCTTGACTTATTTGAATGGAACTGTAAGGGTCGATACTGCGTCCTGTTTTAAATAGACACTCTCCGTAGTCGGTTCGTTAGCTATATCATTACCTTCAATGCCCTCGGGGATTTATGGTATACCCAGTAAATGTAAACTTTTCTGTTTTCAGACAGTACTTAAATCCCTTCCTTATATAATTCGACCACAGCTGACTTTGTGCTGTATGAAATTAAGAAATTTATGGCCGCTTGGCTTCTTTTCCTTTGAAAGTCAGCCCATTTCAGTAGCTCTGCCGCTATTTTTATAGCAAATATTTCGGTTTGGAAACTATAGTTGGGCACAGTAAACTGAAGCCTCCACTCCTTCGTTCATTTTAGAACCATCTGTAAAATCGGAAAGGGCTTCGTCTACATTTTACAGTCCATTGCTGCAGACATTTGCCTTTATTGTAGCTGAAAACAGCCACTATTGCTATTTTACTACTCTTCGGTGAAAAGCATAGTCAACCCTTCGATAATCTAATGAATGTCTAAGAAAATTGTAGGAAATTTGCGTGGACCTTTTGGATAAAATAAAGTTTTGAAAGTAAGAAAAAATATTTCTCTTTACGTTAATTTTAGGTGGGACTCGTGCTTCTTGCTCTCGGACAAGTATTGGCTTGAAGTCGTGAAAGAGAATTTTAAGAGATTTGAAGAATTGAGGATTTGGAAAGGAGATTTTGATCTAATGCATTGAGTTTTAAAACTTTTTCAAATAAAATTTTGATTGAATTTTTTACAGCTAAATTTAGTTAGTTACATACATATGTACATATATTCAAAAGAGTATATTCCTTCAACCTAACAACAAGCACATGACTAAGCTGTCATATTTTCCGGTCATTTATTCTGCCAGCTACGAGTAGTTTATTTACGTTAGTCCTTATACCTATGGTATATGTATGTAGGTATTTTTGCTTACAAAACTTAGCAAATAAGTTTTTTACAAAATGAATATGCGCTGAAAGCTGAAATCATCAACAGAAGACTAGTAAATATTCGTGTCGCGCACAACAAACAGCAAGCGACTTATGTCACCTTGACAGAGCTTGAAAAAGAGAAGAAGAAAAATTAAAAAAAAAAAAAAAAATATTACTAGCAAAATGACAAGCAGCTTAAGAATTTTCAACATAGTCAACGTAAAGGTAAAGTTTTAGGTTCTGTGAAATTTTTCTGAGATTTAAATATTTTTTATAAAAAAAAATTATCAAACGCATTTCTTTGCATAAAACTCTAAAATTATTTATTTTATTTTGTTTAATTTCTGAGAAAATATTTTTCTTTAAGTATTATCAAAATATATTTCTTTTACCTTATATTTTTGCCTATTTATATTATTATATTTTTGTCATTCATATTTTCCTTTCAATACTACATTCGCATAGCTTTTGTGTTTTCATTTCAGCTTTTTTGCTGTCATTTAGTTTTGTGAAAACGCCTCGCAGGCAAAAGCGTTGTCAAAAACCATAGAAAACTAAACTTAAATCGAATGTCACAAACGAACTGAAATTTCAACTACTGTTTGTGAATGGCATGAAGGAAGAAGTCTTTGAAGCAAATCTTTTAGTTGTAAAAGTAAAGGAAGTTTATGAATGGATTTGTGAAACAGAGAAAAAGTTTTTGAAAATGTAGGTGTATTTATGTGTGTGCGTGTATGCGTTGATGCTTTGGCAAGCTCTGACGTTTTTAGCCTTTAAAAAATGATTTTCATTTGAATTTTTATTTTGTGACATTAATTTAAGCTTTACAAAGTGTTATCATGTGATATAACATCAAGTGATGTTTTTTTCGTGTGACATTCGATAATGTTGCGCTGCATGTCAGACGCTTGTTGTTATTAGGATATTCACTTAGACAAATTTTAGTTTAATTAAAATGAATACTATTTATTTAAGCAACATAAATAATATAATATAATGTATCGTCATATGATATTACATCATGTGATATTTTTTTCGTGTGAGATTCGTAAGACTTTGGTTAGCGTTTCATATGCTTGATATTACTTAAATTTTACGATATAAAAAATTCAGTTTAATTTAAAATTATTTCCTTAAATTTAATATAAAATCACATCATATGATATTAAATCAAGTGATGCTTTTTTTATTTTTTTGTGATTTTTTTTGTGAAAAAATTTAGCTTGATTTAAAATTAATTTTTTCTTTGTACTTCATATAAAGTACATAAGGGTTATGTTATGATATGATATCATGTGATATATTTTTTCGTGTGACATTCGAATAACTTTGTTAAGCGTTTCCTACGCTTGAGTTGAGTTGATGCGGCTGCTGGTTAACTACTGCAGTTTCCTACGCTTGCATGTATTACAATTTTTTGTTATAAAAAATTCAGTTTCAATTAAAATTATTGCTTCAAACTTAATCGCATCACATGATATCGTATTAGGTGATAATTTTTTCTTATTCTTTCTTCTTTTTAATCCCAATCACGTTGAGACTATGGATTTTATTGTGCTTTGTTTTAAGTTTCGTTTAATTTAAAATACATTATTTTAGCTTTATATAAAACAACATCACTGATATGATATCATGTGATATTTTTTTCGTGTGGACTTTGTTGAGCATCACAAACGCCTTTACTATAGAATTTTTGTTATAAAAATTCTGCTTAATTAAGAATTATTTCTCATTGCGTTAAGTGACAGGAATACTTAAAGTAAGTTAATTAAAATGGCATATAAAATGTTATTCTTACATATCACATGATGTGATATCTGAAATATCATATAACGCAGCAATGCTATCATATGACATCTTAACGACTTAAATGTATTATTAGACACCAATTATTGCTCGTAATTTTTCATAAGAGAGTTTTATTACAATTATACATATATTTCATTTCCATTTTCATTTTTTTTTTTAGTATGCGGACATGATTTAACATCATGTGATGTGATGTCAAATGATATTTTTGAAAAATTTAAAAAATTATTTCAGTATCTAATAACCTACTGAAAACTGTACTTATATCCAACACTTTATGGTATGAAGTATATGAACCTATCATCTCGTCGCATGATACATTGTGATCTGATGACATCACAACACACTTTTAACCAGTACTTGTCTTGTTTTTTTTAAGTCCAATAGTTAAAAAAAAATATGTTTTGTTATTATATAATATGACTGCCCATATGAGAATTCTTTACGGAAGAAACTAAAATTTTTCAAATATATTTCATCACATTACTTAACATCACGTGATGTGAATTTTTAATATACGTTTAACATTTCCCGGCTTACATATATTGCGAAAAACATGCATACATCACATTTTTGGAATGCATACTGGTATGTTGGCGCTACTGGTTATAATTTAATTTCATAATTAACTACATCACATGATACAATTGATTTAACATCATATGATCTAGATAATATCACAATATATTAGTAAATTATTCAGCGGACCATTACAAATGTGCATACATATATAAACCATGTGCGTTGTTATAAATGGAAGCGTCATGTAACAAATTCATTCCAACATATGGTATGCATAGAGGGTTTTCCAACACATTTATAATTTAGCACGCAGCAGCGTTAGGGCAAACCAGTTTTTCCATACATACGTGTACATATGTGTGGCAGACTTAGTCTTAATCACTGTGAAAAAAAAAATCCCATAACAAATTTTAGATGCGGAATTTGTTCAACCAACGCACAGTTACATATACATATACATACATATGTACATACATAGATAAGTGCGCGCACATGGCCGCAAATGCATTGAAACTATATACCTGCGGAGAACAAAGAAATAAATGCAATCGTACGATGCACAAACACTTAGTTTTAGACGGACAGACTGTACCACAAAATTTCCAAATTTTCATGGCATAATCTACCAATGGCATGGCTTAGCAGCCTACAAAGGCAAACAATAACGACAAAAAGGGCAAGAAAACCTTCAATGTGATGAGTGGAAAAAAACCAGTAACTGCAGGGGAGGACAGAAGGAGCGGAGAAAGTGTGATAAATGTGAGCGAAAGGAAGAGAAGGAGAGAGATAGAGAGAGGAAAGGAGGATTAAAGAGAAAGAATAAGATAGAGAGAGAGTGAAAAAATAAAAAAAGAGTGTGGTTTAAGAGCATGTTGATGTTTAAAGATCAGCCGAACATTATTTAGAGTAGTTGTGAGAAAATGTTTGTTGCATTCTGTGAGGGAAAAAGTTCACAAAGCAGAAGACAACTCAAATACATAACCGCTCACAAAGAGCCATAAAATTTCATTTCAATACACTATATATATATATATATACATACATATGTATATGTTTGTATATACTATTTACTATGTTTAAGTCACTGAATTTTCCGTCTTACCCTAAAAATGTTGTCAAACAGCAAAACTCATTTGTATGTATGTATGTATGTATGCAGAGGTACAGAAATTTAGAAAATGTTTTCTGTTCACACATGTATGTTTAATATTGTATGTCGTTGAATACGTACCGACATACAAGTATATGTACATACAATACATACATATGTACGTACGAGTATGTTTTCATTGCTGAATTTGATTTGAAAGAATTTTTTTTTTTAGCATTTTTTTCTAATGTCAAGTTCAAATGCGTGGAGTAAGTATATTTCTATATTGAAATAAAGGGTTTTCGTTTTTTATGTAACAAATGAAAAATACTAAAACAATTTAATACTAGTATTTTTATTCAAATAAATTAAGTAATGGAAAATAGGTGAGGGTGCGTGTATAAAACAAAGGAAAACAGCTCTCTTAAGGTATTGTAATGAATAAATTTTTCTAAATTTTCTTCACAATTTTGTAGAAAAACCGAATACCGGTTACTAAAAACCAGTTACTTTTTGGCATAACATGAAAAGTTGTGAAAAACTGAAAATTATACTGAAAAAGACTCGACCAAAAAAACAAAAAATCGGCTACTTGTTACAAACAAATCCGAGAACTGAAACCGATTACTCACCAGAATTAAAAAAACATCTACTTATTGCAAAAAAAAACAACAAAAACACAAATAAAAACCAATAAAACAAACTTAGTGCATTGAAAATGAAAAAAAAGATATATATATACATAAATTTAAACTATAGCATTTATGAATGTACTCTTTAATCTTAAAATCATTTTTTTATGGTCAAAATAACAGTAACAAAGAGAGATATTATTATGCCTAGTCATTTTGAGAAAGCCCTCATAAATCTCTTTAATACAATTAAAAAAACTAAATATTTGCTAATAAAAACCGGTTACTCGTTATACAACAAAATCCAATCAAACAGAAATAATCACATAGTAATACCCTTATGAAGAGATACATCATATAAAATCGAAGTTTTATATCAAATAGATAGAATAGTTCAAGCCTGGCATATTAACGAAAGCAATTGTTTTACCATACATACCACATATATATATATATGTAATATAAGTACATACATACATACATATGTTTTCATGCCATAAATAAAAGTTTATTCCAAGAAATCATCTTTCATTCAAAAATTCAGTAAAATTGCAAAATTAAGGAATAAATATATTATATATTCAATAAATTTTTTAAACCAAACAAATTAATTAAAAGGTTCAAGATTCCAAGAATACGGAGAAAGAATTCAATTTATTCTTTGTCTCCAAAGAAACTGTCATTTCTATTATATTACTATTTTTCACTTTATATTATTGAATTTTATTTATATTATAGTGTATTTTTTTTACTGTATCTAATTTAATTAAAATTTATACAATTTTATTTTATTTTAACTTAATTTATTACATTTTATTTGATTTCTTTTTATTTTATTTTGTTATATTTTACTTTATTTTATTTTAAATTAATTTTATTTTAGTTTATTTTGTTTTATTTAGTTTAGTTTTTTACTTTATTTTATTTTATTTATTTTTTTATTTTATTTTATTATTTTATTTAATTTTTTTATTTTTATTTTATTTTAATTAATTTTATTTTATTTTATTTTATTTTACTTTGGTTTATTTTATTGTATTTTACTTCGTTTAATTTAATTTAATTTAATTTTATCTTATTTCATTTTATTTTACTATATTTTATTTTATTTTATTTTATTACATTTTTTTCATTTTATTTTATTTTATTTTATGTTATTTTATTTTATTTTATCTCATTTATTTTATTTTATTTAATTTTATTTTTTTTATTTTATTTTATATTACGATTTAATTTTATTTTTGTTTTATTTAGTTTTAGTTCTTAACTTTATTTTATTTTACTTATTTTTTTAATTTATTTTATTTTATAATTTAATTTAATTTTCTTTTGTTTTATTTTATTTTATTATATTTTATTTTATTTATTTTATTTTGCTTTATTTTATTTCATTTTAATTTATTTCATTTTATTTTATTTTATTTTATCTTGTTTTATTTTTGTTTATTTTATTTCATTTTATTTAATTTTATTTAATTTTATTTTATTTTACTTTATTTTATTTCGTTTTATTTTATTTTAGCTATTTTATTTTATCTTGTTTTATTTTTTTATTTCATTCCATTTAATTAAAATTTATATTTTATCATTTTCAATTACAATAATTTTATTCCACTTTATTTCACTGTGTTTACTTAATTTATTTAATTTTCCCATTTTATATTATTTTATCTTTATTTACATTTCGTTAATTCTTCTATTAAATTACTTATTTCCAGTTCTTTATTTTGGTCAAAAAATTTGTATGAAAATTTTTAATAGTTTTTTTTTCATAAAGTAATAAACGCTTCATATCACAGCTTTCCCTGTTAAAATTATTCGGTTTTCAAAATATTTTTCGTTGTAATTATTATAATTGCATCTTTTTAAGTAAAGATATATTCATTTATTTTTCGTTTGTCATATTTTTCTTTTCCTCATAAAACAAAAAATTTCACAGATTTTCTAATTTAATTCAATTTATCAGAAGTAATCAATCTCGATGTTTTCTGCTTCGTTTAAAATTCATCCATCCATGAACAAATTTAGGGTTTCAATTTTTCGTAAAAAGTTTTCTTCGAAAGCGATAGTTACTGAAATCAAAAATATGAATTTATAACTACAAAAATTATTAAAATTGTAATCTTATTGTTATATGTATGTATATGGTTTTTCAAAACTAAAGTACAGAACCTCTCAAACTGCTGTTCGCATTCAATAAATAAAACCAGTACCAGAACAACAGAAAAACATTCTTGTGAGTGTTATAAATCTCCGGCAGTGCATTTATTTATTCATAAGCTAATAATTCAAAATTTGTATGCATACCAAATTGCATGCCAACAACAACAACTATAGAAAAATTTACAATAAAATAACAAGCGAAGTACACTAGTGTATGCATGATATTTATTTAGATTTTTATGCATGTGTGCAAGTATAAGCAAGTAATAGTATTCTTTCCTTAGGAGTATATAAATATAAGAACATATATATATAACATTTAGGTATATATAAATATATATATAACAAAAATAAATCTGCATCCTTTCCTCTATTAAGTGAAGAAAAATTGTGCACCGATAAAGTCTAAATCTGCTTAAGTGCAAGAGAAAAATCCTTAACCAAGCAGCGACAACACAAAAAAACAACAGCAACCACAACTAAAAATTTTCTTGCACAACCAAACTCTCGCTTCTTATTTTTTGCTTATTACACTTTTTTTGTAAGCGGAAATGGAAATGATTTCCAACTGCTGTTTGTGTGAATTACAGTTAACATTACTACAACTTTTTTTTGTCGCCGAAGCCACTAAGCGGATATTGCATGCTGCTGTTTGTCTCCTGCATGCAACATATTTCTTACTTATTTATTATATATATATCTACTGTTACATATTTTTTCTTAGCACAACCGCAAATCTGATTTTGTGATTCTTTTGCTCAAATCGCAGTTTTTTGGCTGTTTTAAATAATAACAAATAGATAAAATAAACTAAAATGAAATTAAATAAAAGAAAATGAAATAAAATAAAATAAAATAAAATAATAAAAAATAAAATAAATAAAATAAAACAAAATAAAATAAAATAAAATTAATAAAATAAAATAAAATAAAACAAAATAAAATAAAATAAAATAAAATAAAATAAAATAAAATAAAATAAAATAAAATAAAATAAAATAAAATAAAATAAAATAAAATAAAATAAAATAAAATAAAATAAAATAAAATAAAATAAAATAAAATAAAATAAAATAAAATAAAATAAAATAAAATAAAATAAAATAAAATAAAATAAAATAAAATAAAATAAAATAAAATAAAGTAAAATAAAATAAAATAAAATAAAATAAAATAAAATAAAATAAAATAAATTAAAATTAAAAATAAAATAAAAAAATTAAAATAAAAAAATTAAATTAAATAAAGTAAATTAAAATAAAATAAAATAAAATAAAATAATATAAAATAAAATAAAATAAAATAAAATAAAATAAAATAAAATAAAATAAAATAAAATAAAATAAAATAAAATAAAATAAAATAAAATATAATAAAATAAAATAAAATAAAATAAAATAAAACAAAATAAAATAAAATAAAATAAAATAAAATAAAATAAAATAAAATAAAATAAAATAAAATAAAATAATATAAAATAAAATAAAATAAAATAAAATAAAATAAAATAAAATAAAATAAAATAAAATAAAATAAAATAAAATTAAATTAAATTAAATAAAATAAAATAAAATAAAATAAAATAAAATAAAATAAAATAAAATAAAATAAAATAAAATAAAATAAAATAAAATAAAATAAAATAAAATAAAATAAAATAAAATAAAATAAAATAAAATAAAATAAAATAAAATAAAATAAAATAAAATAAAATAAAATAAAATAAAATAAAATAAAATAAAATAAAATTAAATTAAATTAAATTAAATTAAATTAAATTAAATTAAATAAAATAAAATAAAATAAAATAAAATAAAATAAAATAAAATAAAATAAAATAAAATAAAATAAAATAAAATAAAATAAAATAAAATAAAATAAAATAAAATAAAATAAAATAAAATAAAATGAAATAAAACTAATAGCAAATACTAATAGAGCAAAGTTATGCTGGTAATATAAGAGATGCAACAACAGGGAAATGAAAAGGTTAAGAAAGAGGGCAAAACAGGTAAGCAAACAATAGCCAAGAGCAACTCTAGCTGCTATGATGCCAACCACAAATGCATAGTGAATCAAGTGGTGGGTAGAAAATGGAGAAACGATAGAAAAATGTGTAAATGAAGCAAGAATTGTGTCAGCAGTTTGAATTATTGTTTGGCTGATGTGTCAGTGAATGTTGGGAAGAGAATTAGCAAGCAGGTAGAGAAATGAATAAGCTGAACGAGCTGTACTTGTGTTCTTCTACAAATACGCAGTTGTTTTCCACCGTTTTTCCTAAATGCCATAAATATACAACCGAGGATGTATTTATGTAGAGCTGCCAATAACAATAGTTTTTAGTATACACAATTATTCGTAATATGAACAAAGTGTGTAAATAAGGGTAGTAAAGAGATCATCCCCTTACAGTCTCTTTCATGAAAACATTGAAAATATTGTAGGAGGGTGTCATAAAGGATTAGCAATCTGCTGGAAATCTATAATATAATTCGAAGAAGGAAATATATTATACTAAAGACAATACGTTGTATGAGTTAAAACTGTTTTTATAACACGAGCTCTTGATTTGAGGCCTTCATTTGCCTTTTGTTAAGATTTTCAAAACTTAGCTGGAATTCGTTTTTGATGGTCTCCTAGAATTTTCATTTCCTGGTACAAAATGTTGCCAAGAAAAGCCATAAATTATATCGAAGCACATATCTTAGTGAAATAAAATAGTTAAGAGCCGAGTTGAGACCATTTTGTAGAAAATACTTACTCATTTCATTAGATGTTTGCTCGAGAATTTCCACAGAACTCTAGCTTGGAAGGCCGTCAGAAGCCTAAAACTAGACGAGTATAATCCAAATTTTGCTTAAATGAAACAGAATTCATTCAAGTTACTAAACTCCACTATATGTACAAAGAGCCCAGAGAAAGACGTCCCGATTCTCGTAGCACTCTGCTTTGACTGTGCAGAAAAGTGTGTCTTCCTTCTAAACTTTAATGTAACTATATCCGTTAAAGCTGCTACAAGTCAGGTGCTCTTGGATCAAGTACTGAGCCAATCATTTCAAAGACAATTTCTTTCAATTGTGACCATCAACTAGCCAAAAGATTCAATACTTACTTTTTTTTTATTTTTACAAATTATATTTAATGAAATAAAAAAATGGACGTTAACTTTTAGTAATCAGCAAAGTGGTAACTAAGAAGCTCCAAGTTTTTCCCTACTGTTTGGAAATTTACTAGTTTTGATTTCTAATAATTTTTTTAATTGATAATAATAATTTTTAGTACTTTTAAATTTTTATTGTAGTTGTTATATTATTATGGTATAATATTTTTCAGTACTCCAATTTTATGAATAGCTTATAAATTACCTTAAAATGTATCAGGAATTTAAAATTTGTTTAGTACTTTTACAATTTTTAATGCTTTTAAATTATTTTGGTACTAAAACTTTTAGTGCTTTTTGAATTATTTTAGCACTTTATTTTTTTTGAGCGCTTTTAAATAATTTTAGTACTTTACATTTTCAGTTGTTTTAATTTTTTTTGTACTTTCAAATCTTTTAGTACATTAGAATATTTTTAGTACTTTCAAATATTTTTAGTATTGTACTTTCAAATATTTTTAGTACTTTCAAATATTTTTAGTACTTTTAATAATTTATAGTACTTTCAAATATTTTTAGTATTTTCATATATTTTTAGTACTCTCAAATATTTTTAATACTCTCAAATGATTTTAGTACTTCAAAATATTTAGTACTTTCAAATATTTTTAGTACTTTCAAATATTTGTAGTACTTTCAAATATCTTTAGTACTTGCAAATATTTTTAGTACTTGCAAATATTTTTAGTACTTTCAAATATCCTCAGTACTTTCAAACATGTTTAATAATTTTAAATATCTTTAGTACTTTCAAATATTTTTAGTACTTTCAAATATTTTTAGTACTTTCAATTTTTTTGTAAAATTTACTATTTTTATTATAATATTTTATTGCTTTTTTACCTGTATTATGTACATATGTACATATATATTCTTTGGCATTTGAAGACAAAAAAAGTAGATTTTTTTATTACACAAATTATAGAGGCTTATTACAAAAAAAAAACTCAGAATCTTTTATTTCTACTTATCATGTTTGCTCACAAAAGCTTTTAGTACAATTTCGGTTTTATTAATTAGATTTATATTCTTCAGCCATTTTTTCAGTATTCTTTGACATATCTAAATATTTACTAAATTTTACTTACTATTAATTAATTGTATTATTAATTTTAACGTAGTCTTCTTAGTATTTGGGAACTTATGCATTTGCTATAGATTTATTTTCTTCTTAAAATAGCATTCATAATTTCACAAAATTTCCATAAAGGCGTGGCATTCAAATAATGCAGTAATAAAAATCGAATTACATGCTTGCTTTTACAAAAATACAAAATCGCTATCATCACTGTCGCTTTCGCTTTCGACTTCGATTTGCTTTTTCAAGTCAACATAAACTGCATCTTCGCATTCATCTTTATTTTCTTCTGCATCTTTCGCTTCGTCTGTAGTTTTCGCTTCTTCTGCAGTGTTCGCTTCGTCTGAATCTTCTTCGTGCTGCTTTTCCTCTACTTCGACGACCTTCTCTTCGGTTTCGACTTTAATAACTTCAATTTCATCTTCACATGCGTCTATTGGCTTTTCATCTCCTTCTATTAGGATGCGTCCATCATCTACTCCTATAAATATATCCCATATATGGGTACCATCACCGATCTCCTTGTCAATGTGTATCGCTTTCTGCTCGCCTTCTAGTTTAATGACTTTGTTGTTGGTTTGTTCTTTACCAATATCATCGAAATCTATTTCCCGTTTCTCACCCGAAAACACTTGAAAGTCCCTTCCGCATTTGAAAGCCTTGTGTATTGTCAGACTAACACTTTCCTCGTACACTTCGCCGCATATAATGCAACTAACCGGTTCCTCATCTACCTTAAACAATTCACTAGAGTCTGTAATCTCCATTATATTATCAATATCTCCTTCATTATCGTTTAGTATTAAATACTTTTTTCCCTTCATGCTGTAAAAGTTGTATGGTACCACTAATAATATGCGCTTGTCGCGTTCGCAAGGTCGAAAGCAGAAGCTGTTTGTATAACGCACACTATACTCGTTGATCTCCGTTTGTGGTTTAACGAATTCTGGTTTTAAGCGATACTGCAGTGGTAATACGTACTTTGCAGCCTCATCGCAATCCTTTGACTCACGTCGCGCGTATAGTTTTATTTGCCCTTGGCCAAGGTGATAAACATCTTGTCCCGCTAAATGTTCTAATATTTTCTGAAGCAACATTTTATTCGCCACTCTAACTACATTTGGGACGTCCATATGATGCTCCACTGCCAGCTCACTGGTACAGCAGTCGACGGCAAAGTCTCCGTTAACACGAACCACATATTTTAATTTAAAATGTACCGTGGCTTTTCCGTAAAATAATCTCTTTAGTAGATATGATACAAGGTTTCTGCCGACAACCGCAGGGTCATCGGATAGATATCCAACGGATGGTAGAATATACATTCCGCCGTTTGAATAAATGATCTTCACTTTTACTTTATTATCCGCGCGATTTTCTTGTATTTCGCGAATCGTTTCACGTGATTTATCGGATTGCCAGTGATGCCAGTACGGAAGGTCTCTTGGTGTGATGCTGAAGCAATAATCGCAATCCCCCCCTCGCTCTTTGTGATAAAAAACACGAGCCTCACCAACGGTGTTGAACCTATAGGAAGATGTAGACACCATTTCGGATGCAACACTTAATCACAATATTTAGAGATCTGCAGAAAACTGTTTAAGAATTACGCGCTTAGATGTAATTTGTACCGCAGCTAACCGAAAACTGAAGTGCACTGCGAGTTGAGTTCACATTAATGTTGTCTTGTTGGAGATAGGTTTGAGAGAGTGAACGAGAGAGAGAGAGAAAAGTAAGACTCATGTGAAAAGAAAATGGTTCTACCAACGCCAATTTATAAAGGGCGATGTAGCCAGTTTTAGTGATTGTTTGTTCTTCTTTCTACTTTGCCTAATTACACAAACAATATCCCCAAACAATAGTTTTTCCCAAATCAAACGTATAATTACACAACTAAAATACATATCCTTTTTTTGTTTCCCTTGGGTTGTACATTAGCCTTTCGTTCGCTCTTCTTTCTCTCTTAAACTCGCTTAAAAATTACAATTTGCCTCTTTGAAAAACTACATATTTAGAAGAAAAGCAGTCAATGTAAATAATATAAAATAAGATGAAAGGAGATAAATAAAAATAAAGTAATTCAAATAAAATTAAAATAAAATTAAGTAAAATAAAATAAAATAAAACTAAAATAAATTCTGGTTTGTATTTTGGGCCAATGTATAAATATATATTTATAGGGTAGTGTATTTGAGCTTTTCGGCCGTTAAATTAAAGTAAAAACCTTTGTTTTCCTTTTTTGCCTCCTACGCGTTTCGATACATTTTGTATCTTCTTCAGGGAGTCTAATTTATTTTGAACAAGAAAAACATAATTTACAAACATTATACATACACACATTTTTTTCTCAACCATACCTTAACACAAATATATTCACATGTATAATAGATATTATAAGTGATCATTACATCTGATCACTTACAGTGCAATAAATACAATAATGCTACATATCAGATTTTGCTTTTGCGTTCGTTATTATCGCTGTGTATGCGCAGTTTATATTGTCCACGTCTTCTTTGTAGTTCATCGCACAGTGAATTTTTTGTTGTATTCGCAGTCCTTCTAATGTCATTCTTTTCCTTGTTTTCTTCTCTATATCAATTATTTTTGCATTGTCAAAGTCTGCTGTGTGGTTGCTTTGTGTAAGGTGTTGGGCTAACGCAGTTGTTTCCTTTCTATTTTTCGCGTCCGCCTTATGCTCGCCTATTCTAACACCTAGCGCTCGCTTTGTTGTTCCAATATAAACTTTATTGCATTGTTCGTCATTTTTTCCATTGCACTTTATTTTGTATATTACATTGTGTTGTTGCTCCTTATTTATTTTGTCTTTCGTTTTAGTAAAAATTGTGTTGAGTGTGCGATGTGGTCTGTGCGCAAAGGTTATTGTGTTGTTGTTGATATATTTCCCTAATGATTTGTTGTCCGTTAAACCTGGTATGTATGTTATGCCAGTGAATGCTTTGTTTTCGTTTTTAGTTTTAGCATTGTTGTTGGCGCCTTCTATTTTGTTAATTGTTGTTTTTATAAGCCTTTCTATTAGTGCGTTAGGGAATCCGTTTTTATATAGTATGTTTCTAATTTTTTCTTTGTTTTCGTTTCTGAACTCCTGGTCGCTAAGTTTATATATTTTTCCTATTAGGTTAATGGCAGTGTTTTTCTTTTGATTCCATGGATGGTTGGAATGAAAATTTATCATCCTGGATGAGGACACAGCTTTTGAATACCAGTTGAATTTAATCTGCTTGTTTTCCCGGTGAATTTCAACATCTAGGAAGGCCAACTTCTTATTTCTTTCTTCTTCCGTTGTGAATTTAATTTTGGTATGCTGTGCGTTCAATGTTTCGAGTATGACCTCCACGTCCGTTTTTTTAATTATAGCAAATATATCATCTACATATTTGTTTATGTATTTAATATATATGCCTTTATGTCCAAGTTCAGCAATGCTGTCGTCAAGTATTTTGTCTAAGACAATATCAGCTACAGTTGGGGATAGGGGGTTCCCCATTGGCATTCCATATATCTGCTGATAGTGTATTCCATCATAAACGAAATAATTATTATCCCTCAAACAAAAGTCAAGAATGGAATGAAATTGTTTTTTAGTGATTGTTGTGTGGTTTTCTAAGGACTTCCAGTTATTCATAATTGTCCTGATTGCGGATTGAGTCGGTATATTAGTAAATAGGGATATTACGTCAAAAGATATTAAAATTTCGTCATCTTCAATAGTGATCTTGTTAAGATTGTTCTTAAGTTGAAAAGCATTTTTAATGTTATATTTTTCTGATACCATACTTTTTAATATTTCTCCTATATATTTAGCCAGTTTAAGGCACGGTACGGTATAATTGTGTTAAGGTATGGTTGAGAAAAAAATGTGTGTATGTATAATGTTTGTAAATTATGTTTTTCTTGTTCAAAATAAATTAGACTCCCTGAAGAAGATACAAAATGTATCGAAACGCGTAGGAGGCAAAAAAGGAAAACAAAGGTTTTTACTTTAATTTAACGGCCGAAAAGCTCAAATACACTACCCTATAAATATATATTTATACATTGGCCCAAAATACAAACCAGAATTATTGATCGGAGAGCTAGACCGAAACAAACTACAAGAAAACGTAATTTAAAACAAGATGAAGCACTTTTTTCAACACATCAGATACAAGTACGACGAGGACACCTGCTACCTCATTAAACAACACAACAAGAATAACAAAAGACTCGCAAAACAACAACAAAGATTGAAATTTCTTCTCAACTGCAAGGACTACGGAATTATACCAAATCATTTAAAAGGTAAAACAAACAAGACTATTTACGGATTCACATTAGAAAAAACAAGAAAAGAGGCACAAAAAATTGAAAGGGGATTCATAACAAAATTACTGAGCCTAGAAATTAAGGAGGCAAATATGCAGATTAAAATTATTCTCACCACCATTGGTCACACTAAAGAAGATCTTCGGAGAAAACTGGATGAAAAGGATTTTAACTTAATAATAGAGAACCACAAACAATATTTGAAAGATACCAAAAAACTTTGTGAAAGACATCTAAAAACTAAAATTCAAACGCATATTGAGGACAGTTTTAAAAAATTTGGCTTACGAACTAATAATGAGTGGTTCATTAACAAAACAGACATTGATGTACCACATGAGTGCCGCTGGTTATTATCCCAAGGAAAGAAGTTTGCATTACCAGTCTCAAGGAGAACATTTTCCCCTATACACGTGATCGCAGATATTGAACAAGGCATACAAATGATAGAAGATGACAGACATAAGGACACGGTGAGATGTAATATCGCGGGAAAAATCAACAGGTATAAAAACAAATTAAAAAACAATCCAAAAGATAAGTTTATACTCAAAATCTACGATGAAACACAAAACTTTTTAAAAAAATACAAGGACTCTATAGTCGTCACAAATGCAGACAAAGGGAACAAAACCGTCATGATGTACCAAACAGATTACAAAAAGAAAATGAATGACCTTTTAAGTGACAAACAAACATATAAAATCATAAGGATTGATCGGACGCAACAATTGTTGAGAAAAAATAACACCATTATAAACGAAATCTATAAACAAAAATGCATAGACGCCAAACTCAGACAACAATTGACATGCCATGCAGCTACAGCGCCAAGATTATACGGACTTCCTAAAATACACAAAGAAAATACCCCACTTAGACCCATCTCGTCATCCATTAACGTACCGTGCCTTAAACTGGCTAAATATATAGGAGAAATATTAAAAAGTATGGTATCAGAAAAATATAACATTAAAAATGCTTTTCAACTTAAGAACAATCTTAACAAGATCACTATTGAAGATGACGAAATTTTAATATCTTTTGACGTAATATCTCTATTTACTAATATACCGACTCAATCCGCAATCAGGACAATTATGAATAACTGGAAGTCCTTAGAAAACCACACAACAATCACTAAAAAACAATTTCATTCCATTCTTGACTTTTGTTTGAGGGATAATAATTATTTCGTTTATGATGGAATACACTATCAGCAGATATATGGAATGCCAATGGGGAACCCCCTATCCCCAACTGTAGCTGATATTGTCTTAGACAAAATACTTGACGACAGCATTGCTGAACTTGGACATAAAGGCATATATATTAAATACATAAACAAATATGTAGATGATATATTTGCTATAATTAAAAAAACGGACGTGGAGGTCATACTCGAAACATTGAACGCACAGCATACCAAAATTAAATTCACAACGGAAGAAGAAAGAAATAAGAAGTTGGCCTTCCTAGATGTTGAAATTCACCGGGAAAACAAGCAGATTAAATTCAACTGGTATTCAAAAGCTGTGTCCTCATCCAGGATGATAAATTTTCATTCCAACCATCCATGGAATCAAAAGAAAAACACTGCCATTAACCTAATAGGAAAAATATATAAACTTAGCGACCAGGAGTTCAGAAACGAAAACAAAGAAAAAATTAGAAACATACTATATAAAAACGGATTCCCTAACGCACTAATAGAAAGGCTTATAAAAACAACAATTAACAAAATAGAAGGCGCCAACAACAATGCTAAAACTAAAAACGAAAACAAAGCATTCACTGGCATAACATACATACCAGGTTTAACGGACAACAAATCATTAGGGAAATATATCAACAACAACACAATAACCTTTGCGCACAGACCACATCGCACACTCAACACAATTTTTACTAAAACGAAAGACAAAATAAATAAGGAGCAACAACACAATGTAATATACAAAATAAAGTGCAATGGAAAAAATGACGAACAATGCAATAAAGTTTATATTGGAACAACAAAGCGAGCGCTAGGTGTTAGAATAGGCGAGCATAAGGCGGACGCGAAAAATAGAAAGGAAACAACTGCGTTAGCCCAACACCTTACACAAAGCAACCACACAGCAGACTTTGACAATGCAAAAATAATTGATATAGAGAAGAAAACAAGGAAAAGAATGACATTAGAAGGACTGCGAATACAACAAAAAATTCACTGTGCGATGAACTACAAAGAAGACGTGGACAATATAAACTGCGCATACACAGCGATAATAACGAACGCAAAAGCAAAATCTGATATGTAGCATTATTGTATTTATTGCACTGTAAGTGATCAGATGTAATGATCACTTATAATATCTATTATACATGTGAATATATTTGTGTTAAGGTATGGTTGAGAAAAAAATGTGTGTATGTATAATGTTTGTAAATTATGTTTTTCTTGTTCAAAATAAATTAGACTCCCTGAAGAAGATACAAAATGTATCGAAACGCGTAGGAGGCAAAAAAGGAAAACAAAGGTTTTTACTTTAATTTAACGGCCGAAAAGCTCAAATACACTACCCTATAAAATAAATTAAATTAAATTAAATTAAATTAAACTCAATTAAATTAAATTAAATTAAATTAAATTAAATTAGATTAAATAAAATAATCTTTATCTTCGTTTATGTAACTTCATTTTACTCTGTGCGTTTCATTTCTTTCGTTGTTTTCATTTGTGTTTTCTTTTGCTTTGTAATTGGTTATGATACCTGCAAACGATTTGTATCACCCTCCGAATTTATTTGCCCCTCCCTCTCTCTCTCTCTCTCTCTCTCTCCGTTTTACTGCTTCAAAAAATATGTCATTCTTGTTGTATTGTTGTTGTCAAGGACATCTACATATATTGAGCGAATGTGAGTTTGCCGGTTGGTATCTTGGTGTGTGTTGCGAGATACGAGTAAGTATATACGTGAATATTTTCACTTTTTCCATATTTGAAGTAAAGAAATAAAGAATCACTCACAAATCAATGGAAAACTCTTAAATTTACATATACACATATGTATATATGTATATTTAAAAATTCAAACATACAAGTTTATCAGAAAATTTCTATGGATATAAATCTTTAACAACATATGGTTGACATCATTTAAACACTCTAGTTTTAAATAAAGTTTAAAAAGTTTAAACCAAGCTGTTCATATTTTTTTAACGTTGCTTTAAATTATTATTTTTTCAATCGATATCATTTTAATTAATTTTTTAATTTGAACTAATTTTATTATACAATTTAATTTTTTTTCTTCAATTCATATATTTTATTTTTTATTTTACTTTATTTTATTTTATTTTATTTTATTTTATTTTATTTTATTTTATTTTATTTTATTTTATTTTATTTTATTTTATTTTATTTTATTTGATTTTATTTTATTTTATTTTATTTTATTTTATTTTATTTTATTTTATTTTATTTTATTTTATTTTATTTTATTTTATTTTATTTTATTTTATTTTATTTTATTTTATTTTATTTTATTTTATTTTATTTTATTTTATTTTATTTTATTTTATTTTATTTTATTTTATTTTATTTTATTTTATTTTATTTTATTTTATTTTATTTTATTTTATTTTATTTTATTTTATTTTATTTTATTTTATTTTATTTTATTTTATTTTATTTTATTTTACTTTATTTTATTTTAATTGATTTCATTTTATTTTATTTTATTTCATTTTATTCTATTTTATTTTATTTTATTTTATTTTATTTTATTTTATTTTATTTCATTTTATTTTATTTTATTTTATTCTATTTTATTTTATTTTATTTATTTTTTTTTTATTTTATATTATTCTATTTTATTTTATTTTATTTTATTTTATTTTATTTTATTTTATTTTATTTTATTTTATTTTATTTTATTTTATTTTATTTTATTTTATTTTATTTTATTTTATTTTATTTTATTTTATTTTATTTTATTTTATTTTATTTTATTTTATTTTATTTTATTTTATTTTATTTTATTTTATTTTATTTTATTTTATTTTATTTTATTTTATTTTATTTTATTTTATTTTATTTTATTTTATTTTATTTTATTTTATTTTATTTTATTTCATTTTATTTTATTTGATTTCATTTTAGTTTATTGTATTTTATTTTATTTTACTTCATTTTATTTTATTTTATTTTATTCTATTTTATTTTATTTTATTTATTTTTTTTTATTTTATTTTATTCTATTTTATTTTATTTTATTTTATTTTATTTTATTTTATTTTATTTTATTTTATTTTATTTTATTTTATTTTATTTTATTTTATTTTATTTTATTTTATTTTATTTTGTTTTATTTCATTTTATTTTATTTTATTTCATTTTAGTTTATTGTATTTTATTTTATTTTACTTCATTTTATTTAATGTTTTTTGATTTTATTCTTTTCGTTTTTTATATTATATTTTAATTTATTTTAGTTTATATTATTTTATTTTATTTCATTTCAGTTTATTTTATTTTATTTTGTTCTAATTTATTTTTTTATTACTTTATTTTATATTTTTTTTAATTTAATATATTTTTTTGCTTTTATTCAATTTTATTTTATTTAGTTGTTCTTTTATAACCGTTTTCCGTTTTCTTTTTCAAAATGTATATATGTATGTATATACAAGTACAAAAGTGGCCACAGATTAATTGACATCGCTTACACTCAATACCACCAGACAAAGCGATTGATTTAAAATAAAATAAGTAGCAGAGTGATAAAAAGTATTACCATAATTAATCGAATAACAATTTCCTTTAGAATACAATTTTCTGTTTATATGAGCGAGACATCAACAATAACAACAATTATAAAAGTAAATACCAAAAGAGCTTTCATAAAATTTGATTCGGTTGTTGGAGTTGTTTGAAAATTAATTACCTGTTTTTTTAAAGTGGCGAGGTCATACTGATTTCCCCAAAACAAGGAAGGTTGAGGAGAGATTTTTCAGAGTTGACCAAGAGCCATGATGAGAGAATGAAAGTTCCCACAGAATTACTGGTCGAGTAAGAAGTAATCCATTAATTTGGCCTTAAATTGAAGACTCTTCGTTATGGCTACAACGGGTCACTTCTGGGTGATTTCTTTCTTCAGATGGTCCAATTGTCCACAGTACAGGTCTGAGTTAAGAGTTTGGCTATAAGGGAGGCCATCATAGTGGATGATTCCTTGCCAATACGACGAACACACACTGCGTGGCGTGCCTAGGAGACCATTTGTACTAGCTGGTTGTGTTTCGACCACTACCCTTTTCTTTTGGCGTTGCCGCAAGTGACCAGTTTTCATCGCCATTCACCATCCGCTTCAGAAATGGGCCGATTTTGTTACGATTGATTAGCGATTCGCAGTTGTAAATTTGGTCCATGAGACTTTTTTTCGTTAATTCATGTGACAACCATAAATCGAATTTCTTTGTATATCCAGCCTTTTTCAAGTGGTTTCAAATTGTTTTGTGGACAGACTTGACGATTACCATTATTTGATAAATGAAGATATCCTACAGATTATAGTTCCATTCAAAAGTTGAAAATTTCTCTTGCAACTTATGTGACCCTTCTTAGGTCATCAACTGGCTGAGGTTTATAGAAGAAGCTAAGTGGATGAAGAGCAACTTATTGGCTTCAAAATTGTCGGGAAATTAGCTTATCGTGATTTCTGGTCTAAGTGGAAGAATTCTATGAGATCTGCGGAAATTATGACCAGCCTTCCACATTTGTAGCCTTTTAGACGGTAATATTCGAAGAATACCATCTACGGCCCGACGGAAGTGAAAGACAATATGATAAACCTATGAGCGCTGCCACCGTCAGGATGTGAAAATTGTGCTTAGCGACACTAACACAATGGTAAAGATGTATCTTTGGCGCAACAGTTGGAAAATTCAGCCTCCATGACGAAAAATATCCCAGCGGCTTGAAATATGCTTATCTGTAGTACTAATAAAATCCATCAACGTACGTGGCTGTTGCCGTATCAAGCATCAAGCAATCAAAACGATCATATTTTGGTTCACGGAAGACAGGTCTACAGTGTTCTAGATGTGTGCAGGTTCTGAAGACTTAACATCTACTCGGATCACTCTTTTGTCGCAGCAAAGGTACACACCTGCTTCTGTGTATCAAACAACGCCCATCAACTATCACAAAGGAGCTTCGATTCTGAAAAGCAATCACAACAGACAGCCGTTTAGTTTTCTACTCGACTTGTACACCTGCTTTATGAGAGCACTCATAAGCAATTATATAGGTATAAGGGAATTGAAGGACGGTATGTTTAAATTAAGTATCCTAAATGACGTTAAGCTACACTATAGTAAAAGATCTATCAGGATTGGAAAGGATCACTCGGAGTCGTTCGATACCAAGCGAGATTTCAGCGAAGGAGGTTCCTTATCATGTGACTTTTTACTTTATTGCTGAAGGAAATAATACGAGCTACTGAGGTGAATAGAGAAGGCGCAATCTTCTAAAAGGGTGTAAAGTTGCTGGCTTACGCGAATAATATTGAATACTCCAGCTTTGAAAGTACCCGCTGATAAAACCTGAGATAGAAAACAAGCTTCACCCCGTTGGAGGCATCGGTTGAAGGCCGATCTGAATTTTCGTTTTATATCCAATTTGCATTAACCGTCGAATAGAAGGAACAACTAGCGCGTTATTATTGATTTGGCTATGACCACGTAAGCGGTGCCTACCCCAATGGGGAAGAAGAAAATACCCTTTTAATTTGGAATAATAAATACAATATTCGAAATTGCGAGACTGCGTCAAAGAGTAATATTTCAAACCGCTTGCCATTAAGTCAAAACCATTACACTTGCATTACAAATACAAACATATATCTAATAAATCCATACAAAATATGTGCATTTACGACCACAAAGCACAATGCACAACCTACTGACCCCAATTTGAGAGCGCAAAAACAATAAAGAAAAAAATGCTATACAAAATCGAAAAAAAAAATCCAAAATATTAGCTAGAAAATAGTATTTGGCTGCAGTGCACTTTCACTTTCATATGAAATGCACATAAAGTCCACACAAATATACGCATCTACGTACACGTATAAATATTGTATAAATATTAAGTATAAATGTGGCAAATAAATGTTGCTCATACGCCATGGCGCACACCGAGGACAATGTCGAAGCACAATTAAATTGGCAGCCATGCGCTTTATATTATTATTTATATGTGGCAATAACAACAAAAATGGCAAGACATTTAACTGGAAATTTCGTACCAGCAGCAGCAACAACAACGAACACACATTTTGTGCTGCAGCTGCATCGAAAACAAAAAAACGCATAACACACAACACACAACAAACCGTTATGCAAATGCGTCAAGCACTTGGCATTTCCTGTTGAACAACTGGCGCACGAATATACATATATAAATATGTATAATATATATGCGTTCATATACATACTTGCACCCACTAGTTCTCTTGCATATTATGGCCTTTTCAGCAAATAATAATTCATGCAAATAAACCCAAAAAGACAGACACAGTGGCGGGGAGAGAGAAATGAGCAACAACAACAAAAAAAATATATTAAAAAAAAAATTAATATAAAAATAAATAAATAAATAAAATGAATGGCGCAAAAGCCAGACAGTAAATCTGAAATAAGGCAGGTGAGCGAATATAAAATTCTGATAATTTAAAAAATATACCTATATAACATATATATAGATTTATTTCAAATACAAACATATACATAATATATGCATTTAAACACACATACATATATGTATCTTGCAATTTATCAACACGCTTTAACCAAACGCAGTACCATAGTTTTGAGTTGTACAATATTTTAATTTATATTTGTTGTTGAAAGCATATTTTGTTGTTATAATTTCAGTAAAATGACAACACTAACGTAGCTAGCAACTAGTTTGAGTGGCTACGGCAGCATTGACAAACAACGTTAATGATTCGTACGTGCTATTTATTGCTGAGTTGCGCTGGCCATTCACACATATGAGTGCAGGAGAGCGAGAATTAAATATATGAGTGAGTTAGAAAGAGGAAATAAATGACAGCAGCAACAGTGTAAATTTTAAAGACAGCCAAATTATGGAAATTTAATTTCAGTCAGACATTCAGTGGAGTTTTTATCCGGTCGAGAACTGTCACTCCCGCAATATTACCCTAATACTACTTCAGGGAATATTTTTGCACCCCCAACAACAACAGTAATATATTTAGATGAGAATTGGACTTCAACCGCAGGTAACAAATTCTATATTCCAAGTGTAAGAGAGCGAAAAATATTTTTTTTTTTCATTTTGAACGAGGTTAAAATTTTCTAATAAACCATCGAGTATTCGTTACATTTTTGCTCTACCTTTTATTGATTTAAATGTTTTTATTTTATTTAATTTTTTTTTTAAAGACTTCATAAGACTTTACTAAATTCCATTTAGTAAAAAGTGTGTAATTTTTTGTACTAGATGGCTTTAGTGATCCGGATCTCGCATCTTATATTACCCATTTACTATTATTTTACCTTTTCACTTTCCTCTAAAAAATAATTTATTAAAATTGTTATGTTATGTTTATTAGAGAATTTTTATAAAAAATACTTCATTTATTGATTTATTTATTAAACATTTACGACATTTATGTGCACATATAAAAAGCTTTTAAAACATAGGGTATTTTGTTAATTTATTTTAGTTAAAAATATCACAGACTTTTCCACAGTAAGTCGGCGTTATCTGAAAAACAAAAAAAAAACAAAATAAATAAATCATTTATTGTATTATAAATTAATTATTCTGCATTAATCTTTTCACTTACTGCTTTGCAAAGTTTTATAAACAATCAAAAATTTCTGCTCTCTCCTTGCTTGTGTTTATTCACCACTCCACCATATACGCTTTACTCAAATTTCGACACATTTCTCTTCTCAATTTTTGTTGCTGTTCGGCCATCTGCAGTAAATACAATGATCGTAGAGACTGATATATTTGATGTAAATTCGATCAACCTGAAGTAAAGTAATAAAATGTAAAATTAATATATGTTGAAAGTAGAATTTATTTTTTTTTTTTAAGTATAAGGTCACTTTTTAATTCAAAAAGAGGAAAATATTCTTTAAAAAATGGGTGGTGTTAATTATAGTACTTGAAGCTTTAATATATAAGAAGTAATTTAAGAAATAAGATTTTGGTATTAACTTATGTGTGGCAAAAAAATTCGTTGGTAGGAGTAAAAAATCTGCCTGAGATGCTTGAAAATGTAATGTTGGTTAGCCAAATCGGTTAGTATTACTAAATAATTTTAATAAATTGGACTTTGTTACTACTGACGGGAATTTCTGCCCAGCTCGACGTTCCAATTTCAAACATTCGTAATTTCGTTGATGATAATTTTCCAAAAAATCGAATTTATTCTTAGCTGCCTCCGAACGGCTGAGAGATTCAGATGAGAAGCATATTGATAATGTCAGAAAGAGACTCTGAGGGGTTGACATTCCTCGCAGAGGGGCCACAGCAATGAGACTAATTAATTTAATTTTTTGTTTAAATTTAGTTTTTATCATTTTGGATGCTAGCTGGGCGATTGGCTGAACTCAGTTTTGCTAAAATATGGACTTGCGTTTTAAGAAAAAATTTTGTTGAAAACTGTTTGATGATTTTGTTTAAATCTCCAATTTCTATAATAAAGTTACGACCAATATTTCCATTAGCATTTTTTTAAATTAAAATGTGAGATCTGTATGTTATGAACACAAGTTTTACTAATATAAAAACAAGAAAAATTTAGTTCTCTTAAACTATAACGTTTTTATATATCTTTCAATAGTTCAGACCATCGAGGTTTCTTTGTATGCAGAGCATGTATATATAAAGAATAATCAACAATATAGTTTTACATTTTAATTTTTTTTATTTAATTAATTAAAGTAGCAGTTTCCTCTACACATTGCTGTGGCTTTCTGTATTTTGCGCAATTTTTATTCCAATTGGTATTACAGAGAACGATAAGAACCATAAATAAGCATCATCTCAGTCAAAATATTACGTTTTCTTATTTTATTATAGTTCTAACTGCCCAAAGTATTCCAAGAAAATGCCAATTAGCATCTATGCTTGTTCACACTCAAGTTGAACGTATAAAAATGGCTCGCAACTCGCAGTTGCAGCTTAATAAAAATATAAGGCAAATATACCTACGCACGTTTTATACTTATCTGCATATTATACTAATTTTTGTCAAACTGACGGCTATCATTTTTAAAATAAAGAAAGTACTATTTGTATTTTAAGCAAATCGAACTTGGTTCTAATATGTCTCAGGTTTATTTCCAAAGCATTCCATTGAATGATATGCCTACTACAAAAATTTAACCAAAAATAACCAAGAATATGTGAATTTTTTCAACAGATTGATACACGCAAAAAGGCATCTATCTACCGAATATCAAGTATATGGCACCATAATAAATTTTACTGCTGATCAGAAAAATGTATATGAAATATATAAATAATATTTTTTCATTTGTATTAATTCACTGAATTTTTTTAATTTTAATTATTTTTTGTATAATTATATATTTTTACAATTTTTTTTTTTAATTATTAAGCAGCTGTTAAAATACACACACCTAACCATATGGCATGGACACCTAGTAAATGTAAAAAGGTTACTCATACGTAGTGTTGGCCCGCATTACAATGGCCGTACTGAGCAATAGCAATAGAAATATAAAAATTCCGACTTCTATGATACAACTCAGTTGCTTTTGAATATTTATTTGTATAAAAATGCTTTGATTTTACATTTGGTGTTTAAATAATAGGTCAGGAAAGGGCATCGATGGACGATAATAAGGTGAGGTGATAAAAAAATTGTTATATTTATATTCGATAAATGTTTATTTTTTTTTTAAATACAAATGGTGGCGAGTAGCTCAACTTATAAAAGTGAATAAATTATACATATATTTCAATGTACTTATCTCATTATTTTTAATGTGTTATTTTCACTAGATTTTTTTTCGAAAATATTTTTGCATTTTTTATAATATTTATATAATATATTTATAACGAATAAATTTTTTTGTCTACTCGAATATTAATAGTTTATGCATGAGTTCGACACAAAAGAACTGTGATGAAGCTATGTCATAAAATTTACCTGCATGCATGCAAAAAGATAAATAAATACATGATAAATAAAAATAATAATTTAATGAATAAAATTACGTAAGGTAATGTTATTAATATTTTTGCCGTCTCACACGCGTCAATAATTTTATTAACATTTATTGAGTGTGCCTGATTGAAGCCTGAAGGTTTTTTAAAATGACTGAGTATATACGTATATGCTGAGTTGCTAATATTGTTTGGTAGAAAAAAGTAGCTGATAAATATTTATTTATCAGAAATTAATTAAAATTTATTTTGCAATTTTTTAAAATTCTTTTTTTTTATTGAAATGTTTGTCATGAAAACGCAAAAAGCATATAATTTCTAACTTCAAAACTTGGTTAAGAAGAAATTGCATTATTCGTAGATTTTCAAAGCAGCCTTTGTTAGCAGAAAAAACCAAATACTGCCAGTCATCACACTTGAAGAGTATTTATGTATTCTTATGCCTCTTTCCTCAATTTATTAACCAATTGAATATCAGTGTCCGCTTATAACCACATTTGTTTGTAATTTTTCATACTTTTCAACGTTTGTCATTTTAATTAAAGCATTTCCCAGACATTTGTAATAATTAATTAAGTCAATAAATGATAATAACAAACAATATATGACGTGATCATTTACAGCGACACAGCTAATTTATGAGTTGAGTTTACGCTGAATTATTTAATACAATTGAAATAAATAATAAAGTAACAATTACCGGTGAAAAAGGGAAAAAGAGAGAGAAATAAAAAAAAATAAAAAGAAAAAAAATTAAATATAAAAATATTATTGGAGTTTGAGGGCAGCACTTAAGCAGTAATGACCATTTGAAATTATAAATTCGTATTAAAAAATGTTGATTACCTAATTAGTTGTGATTTTAATAGTAATAAAGAGATTCGCTTTTATTTACTTAATTTTTAATAAAAAATCTCATAGTTTTTTTATTTTCATAATATTCATATTAAACAAAGCGTTTATGACATACTTAAAAATGATAAAACACTGTCTGCGCAATTTTTCTATTTTTTTAAATTTTTTTTAATTAAAATTTTGTATATAAAATATTTTATTTGAATTTTTTTTGTACTTTTTATTAACTTTTTTTGTTTAATATTTTAATTTTCTTTCTACTTTTTGTACCATGCGTGAGTGAACTAAAAATAATTGCAGCTTAAAATAATTTATATATTTAACAAAGCGACAGCAAATATCATATTTATTATAGCACTTATCACACTTGTGTTTGAGTTTGAAAAAAAAAAAGAATTGTAAAAGCGCTACATTGTTTAAATCTACAAGCGTGTAAATAATACCATAATAAATTGGCTTTTGTTATGACAACAAACACAAATTTGTCGCATTCATACGCAAAACTGCGCAATCAATTTGTTTAATTTTTTATTTTTATTTTTTTTATTATCAGCCAAATGCTAAAGGCTAAATTGGCAATAAAAGCCAAAGTAACGCTGCGAAAAATTGATCAAATTTATATTAACTTTTCTACTTACATAGGCAAAAGTTAATAATGTGAATGACACATAAGAATGTCAAAAGCAAAAATATAAAAAAAGTATATATAAATAAATAAAAAAAATGTATATGTAAATAAATAAAAAAATAACATACATATAAAGAAAATGAAATGGAAATAAATAGTAAAAAGGAAATTAATAAATAAATGAATGAAAAAATAGATATTTATATTTCCTCAAGCCTATTTATAGCTTTGATTCAATTGCCTTCCATTGTGTAAGTTTTTATAATTTTTTTTTTAAACATTCGCTTTAAAATTGTTTTTCTTATTTTTTTTGTCACACTAAAATGTTTACCAGGTGTACAAGTATGAAATGTCGTTTTTTTTAAATCAAAAAACACGTTAAATTTTGTGGAAAAAGAAAAAATCATTTATTCAAAGTATTTGCCGTCGCTAGCTACACATTTTTCCCATCTCTCGGGCAATTTGTGGATTCCACGCCAGTAGAACTCATCGTCTTTTGCGGCGAACCATTCATCGAGCCATTTTTTCACACTTTCGTAAGAATCGAAGCGCTGCTCAGCGAGTGCGTGTCCCATCGAAGCGAATAGGTGGTAATCGGATGGGGCCAGGTCTGGTGAGTAAGCCGCATGCGGAAGCACTTCCCAATTGAGTGTTTCCAACGTGTCGCGAACCGCTCTTGCCGTATGTGATGGAGCGTTGTCATGGAGAAAAATGACCTTGTGTTGTCTTTTTTGATATTCCGGTCGTTTTCTCTGAAGCGCACGGTTCAAATTGATCAATTGTTGTTGGTAGCTTGCCGTATTTGCGTTTGAGCATCGTCTTCATCCAATAATGCTTGCAGTTCGGCGTCTTCGAACCTTTTTGGTGGTTTTCCGTGCTCTTTGTCGTCGACGTCAAAATCACCACTTTTGAAGCGTTGAAACCACCGTTCACACGTTTTCACAGTTGGTACTTGTTCGCCAAAGGCTTCAACAAGCATTCGGTGCGATTCCGCAGCTGTTTTCTTCAAATGAAAACAGAAAATTAACACTGTCCGCATTTGCTCTTTATTCGGCACGAAACTCGACATGTTGACTGCACTGAGAGTAAACGATAATGACGCTCGATTCGCGCAAAACTATGGTGGTTCGACAGTCAAGGTTGACACTTCACAAGGTCAAAGTTTTATGACAATCGATAAATATTTACGTTTGCGAGACATCTATATGTTCGAACCGACATTTCATACTTGTACACCTGGTATATATGTGGTGAGCCGTATAAATAGCATTTAACTTTTTAAAATTTTATTTCTTTTTTTATTTTTATTTTCTGACTTTTTTCATATGTTTTTCGTTAATTGCTTCAATTAAATTGTTGCAATAAATAAAGTGCTATTTTAATTAATTTATTATTGGTTATTCTAAAGCTTTGATTTTTTTTAAACAAAATATGTAATGACATTTATTTTCTGAAGGCTTTTTAGTATATTTTTTAGATCTATGCAAATACAGTTTTTAACTTTTATTACTCGGTGACAACTCTGCCAAATAAAGAATATCACCAATAGTACTCTAAAGCCTCTTAATTATGTTTTTTATTTTATAAAGTAAAAAAAGGAAGTTTGTTATTTGATGCTATGTGAGCCTTTTGTACAAACTACTCTCCGTAAAATAAAAAAGATCAATCTAGCTTTATCATTTCCTGTAACAATGAGCCAGAATATGTTAAGTCATCGAAACATATGTATGTCAATTTCACAGACTTTTTTTAAACTCTTCTTCAGTAATCTTAAATAATAAAAAAAATAATAATAAATAATAAATAATATATAATAAATAATAAATAATAAAGAATAAATAATAAATAATAAATAATAAATAATAAATAATAAATAATAAATAATAAATAATAAATAATAAATAATAAATAATAAATAATAAATAATAAATAATAAATAATAAATAATAAATAATAAATAATAAATAATAAATAATAAATAATAAATAATAAATAATAAATAATAAATAATAAATAATAAATAATAAATAATAAATAATAAATAATAAATAATAAATAATAAATAATAAATAATAAATAATAAATAATAAATAATAAATAATAAATAATAAATAATAAATAATAAATAATAAATAATAAATAATAAATAATAAATAATAAATAATAAATAATAAATAATAAATAATAAATAATAAATAATAAATAATAAATAACAAATAATAAATAATAAATAATAAATAAAAAATAATAAATAATAAATAATAAATAATAAATAATAAATAATAAATAATAAATAATAAATAATAAATAATAAATAATAAATAATAAATAATAAATAATAAATAATAAATAATAAATAATAAATAATAAATAATAAATAATAAATAATAAATAATAAATAATAAATAATAAATAATAAATAATAAATAATAAATAATAAATAATAAATAATAAATAATAAATAAAAAATAATACTTAATAAATAATAATTAATAAATAATAAATAATAAATAATAAATAATAAATAATAAATAATAAATAATAAATAGTAAATAATAAATATTAAATAATAATTATAAAAAAATAATAAATAATGAATAATAAATAATAAATAATAAATAATAAATAATACCACAAATATGCACTTCTGCATAATACTCAGATAATATTCTTCATCTACCGTGTAACTCTCTGGCAAGTTATAACTTTTCATAAAAAAATCCTTTTATAAATTTAAAAAAATTAGACACTTTTTAAAAGAGGATCTGCTCTCTAGCAGACGATATTGGTAATTAAAGCTGGCCCATTATGATGTAAAATCAATATTTTGCCACATTTTCTTACACATTTTTCGCTGGTACACCCTTTCACTCTTCTGCAGTAAGTAATATTTTTCTCCAATTTATTTTTTATTTTTTTATTTTTTATTAACCCCAAATATACGAGTGTGTCGTAAATTCAGCACTTTCCTTTTCACTTTCTTTCTGTATTTCAACATTTCTTTTATGCTCACAAATTGCTGACTTATTGTGCGAGGACTATCAGCATTGACAGTCGAAAGTGGCAGTCAGTGTCACATACGCATCGACAATTGAATGTCACAATAATAATAATAACAATAAAGTTGGAATTATAAGTGCAATGTAGCGATTTCGGCAAGAAGAGCAAGTAAAACCTTAATGCCAATGTCACTATAGTTATCATCGCCAGCAACAATATTACTGGCATTGAAAGTGTCTGTGTGGTCGCAAGCATTTGTCACGCTTTTATGATCGTCGCGAGAGTGAATTGGACATTTGTGAGTGTAAAGTGAGGGAAACTTATATAGGTATGTACATAAATAAAAATATTTGAGTTTCAAGTTCAAAAAAATTCGAAAGAAATAGAACACAGATATTTAAATTTAAATTTAAATTTTCTTTATTGACTTTTTTATATTTTATTGACTCATTTCATTTTGATATATTTTTTTTTAAATTTCCCATTTTAACTTTTTTACTAACATTTTTCTTATATAAGAATTTTTATTTAATATATTTTGACTGTAAAAAATTGTTTTTTCTTTAAAAAATTTCTTTAAAAAAATTTTTATTGTTATTATATTTTCTTTTATAAAGCTTATTAATGATCATAACAATTTTTTTTCTGGAAATTTTAAAAATGATGATATTTCACTAAATAAAAAGCTTTCGCCATAGCCAGTGGGTAGTATCCCTTCGAAGTGAAATATAACAGAAAGAGTCGGACGGTAAGGTAAAAATTAAAAAAAATTACAGCTGAGATCCACCGAGTTTTTGTGGAAGTCTACTCTAGAAAAGTAGCTGCTGGTTTAAGGGGATCTCCAGTATCTAGAAAAATTATCACAAACACACCCGTATGTAGTTCGTCTAAGGGAGAGTTTTTGAGAATCATTCTGAAGACGAAGTTGGTTGTTTGGTAAATTCTCTTCCTATTCGCAAAAAATGGAGTTCCAGAATCTGTCGTTAGAATTTCGTTTTCCTGACAACCTGCCTATAGAAGGGGAGCAGATTAGATGGCCTCGCTGTCAGCCCTTCGCTTAAGGAAACCAGGTAGCAAAAGACGCCGAGTTTCTAATTTTGATAACCACTGCACTTTTATGAAACTAATTACCAATAAGAAAGAATAGATAAACAATAAAATATTTCGCCTGGAGGCCTTGAAGTTAGTACATATGGCCAAAACTCGATGAATGGGTACGAAGAGTTTTCTATAAAAAAAAAATATTTTTTGGTACTCTCATTCGATCTACCAGATCATTGTTGTAAGAACCAAACAGTAATCTTTGATGACATGGAAAATGTTAAACACACTGGAAATGAATATTGAGACAAAGACGACTTCATCTTCAGTGAAACTTATATACCTTGGTCGCAGAGATACATAAGGAAAATAGCAAGGCAGGCGACCTTTCCAGTAAAGCTATGAGCAAGCAAATTCTAACGCATAAAAGCGCTTTTGAGGTGGTAAAAATAACAGGAGAACTCTCGTCAATCGAGTCAAACTTGGCTAAAATGGGATGGGAGAATGTGAGAGGACTCGTAATCTCTCAAAAAGCAGGATATTTGAAAAGTAATTGCTTTTCTGATGGGCCATTACCCTTTATAATGGGTACAGAACGACTAGAAGTCAAATACAGAGGTTGCTATGCAGGAGCTGCAGTAATAAAAAAAGGAGGAAGAAACTTTTTTCAATCTGTTATGCATTTGCTCTGATGAAAGCTGCTGTAAACTTCGATTTTTTGAAGTCACTTTTAAGGATTGTAATCGCTTTAAGGTTGAAACTAAAATAAGCAAATCATATAGGCAACCACTACTATCTGCCAGCCTATCCTGAGTAAGAACAAAAATGATGAGCGACATCTGTGGGCGGGGGCATTCATAAAAAGCAGTATTGCAAGCTTATATATAATATATATAATTAGATAAATAAAAATTTAACAAGCGTTTTTTTATTAATATTATTTATGTATTTATACAAGTAAATGAGCATAAAGAATAATAAATTTATGTAATTAATATTCATATTAATATGTATAGCCATTAATATACATACATACAAGTATGCATGTTCTCATAAATATTCGATCTGCCATTATTTGGCTACAAATCGTACATAAATTATATCGCTCATATATGTATTTAATATATATGTAATTTGGTTAATCGAATATACATTTAACAATAACCATGTCAACGCCATAAAATCACAAACACTCATTTATATATAAATATATAAGAGTTATTATAACAATAAAAATTTAGCACATTTTTATACTTCATGTGACCATCATTGCCTGCCACACAGCTCTAACCACTGCCATTTTTATGCGAGATATCACACCCATAAAACTATATTACAAATCAATCATGAGCTTTATGTGCGAATAATAACAAGAAAAAAAACAAGAAACAAGACAAAAGCAACAAATGAAAATAATAAAGAAAAATACCTATAAACAAAAGAAAAACTGAAGCACCCACCCTGTGGACCGCCTTTGAACAGAGATCAGTGTATCTTTTTATAGCAAATATAAACAAAGAAATATACATATATATGTATTATCGAAGTATATATGCTTATAGAGCACACCATAAACTACTGTTAGGCGGCATTATTATGTTCACTCACATAATACATACCATACTTCATCATCCGTCGCTATGAAGCGGTTTAATAGGCTACGCAGGAATTGCTCATGTGAATGTGAGTGAGTGAGAGTTAGTGTGCGCTCAACTCCTCTTGTAAGTATAAGTGTTAGTGAGCGTTCAATGCCTTGTATCATATTCACATCCATACAGGGCTCTACTGGCCCTTAATACAACTCCAATTTCCGTTTAAGCTTCAGCTAAACACTTAATTTTTATTATATTGCTTACGAAGCTTGGAGACAGATATATATATGTATAGCATATATACATATAAAGCTAATATATAATCGGTTGTCGGCATATTAAAGCTGTCAGAATGAAATAAATAAGCCTTGGATGACAAAAGCTTACCATTGTTTATAGAATTTTAATCCTTTCCACCGCCGCAAAAAAGGTTGAACATTTTGCATTGTTTGACCAAAAATCCATACTATACATTTACTTATGAGTGTACATAACCTACAATGAGCTGAACTCGTTATAAAAGCTAGTTTGCCAAACAAGTCCAGCTAGTCAAGTATTTTCTGTATTTTTTTTTCAAATAAGCAACTAGTACTTTTAGCATAACCCAGCCTATGAGGTGGCAATTGCCATTTTTTGATTAGTATATACCAGCGCCATACTAGTCCAATAAAGAACACAAACGTTACTAGTTTAGTTAAGCAATTGGTATGCGTTTGTTATGCCTCAGTGGTAGGTAACATTATCGAGGAACTTAGGACAAAGGTCGACAGCCTACAAAGAATACGTTAAATATCGCACTATTCGCTTTGAGCTCTTTACACACTGACTATAGTAGGTTATGGAGAGTCAAACCATATCAAACAAACAGATTAAAGTTGTAGACCAACTGCTAGTGTTTTAATCCAGAAAACCCCCACAGACAAAAACACAACCAAAACAAAACAAAGATCAAGATCTTAAAATAAGACCAAGTCCAAAACCAAAAAATACCAACAACAAGGCCAAGACCAAAGCCAAAACCAAAGCCAAGACCAACATCAAGACGAACACCAAGCCAAGGACCAAGGCCTATAAAAATGCCAAAACTCAGACCAAGGCTAAGGCCAAGGTCAAGAAAAGCACTAAACTGAGCAGAAGAGAATCAGACTAAGACCCATACCAATATCAAGACCAAGACCAAGACAAAGACCAAAACCAAGACCAAGACCAAGACCAAGACTAAGACCAAGGCCAAGACCAAGACCAAGGCCAAGACCAAGACCAAGACCAAGACCAATACTAAGACCAAGACCAAGACAAGAGTCAAGACCAAGACAAGGAGCAAGACAAGGATCAAGGCCAAGACCAATACCAAAACCAAGGCCAAGACCAAGGTCAAGACCAAGACCAAGACTATGACCAATACCAAGACCAAAATCAATAAGATCAAGACCAAGTTCGGACCAAGGTCAAAACAAATGCTAAGACCGGGGCCAAGACCAACAACAAATAACAATAATCAAGCCAAGACCAAGACCCAGACCAAAACTAGGACTAAGAACACGACAAACACTAAGCTAATGACAAAGACTCAGATTAAGGGGTTAGGGGTAGTCAGGATTTTCAAAGAAAAAAATTTTTTTTCGCATTTTCGTTAAGTATAATATCTTAAAAATAATCTCTGAAAATTTCAAGTTAATCCGATAATTCGTTTTTAAGTTATTCGACAAATAACAAAGAGAGCTCGGGCCTTTCAAAGCGCTAGTGTGAAACTTTAAACGCGTTTTTCCTAAAACTATGTTTTTTGAACTGGTGACAACTGTAACTCGAAAACCGCTTAGTTGATTTTAATGAAATTTATGCAGCTTGTAGAATACATAATAAACTCGGGCCTGATCGAAGGATTTTTATTTTTTGAGAAATTTCGATTTTTTAAGACCAATTAACTGTTGATTTTTTCCCAAAAATCTAGAAAAAAATTTCCTGAGGCCGCCATTTTGTTAATTTTTGAAGAAAAATAAAATCCTTCGATCAGGCGCAGGATTATTTATTTATAAAACTATTTTTTTTTATCCGATTGATTTCAGATGAGTCTCCAAGGACTTATGATTGTCACCGCAAGGACCTTTTTTTGGAACTGGGTTAACACAGACAGCTGTAACTTCGGAAATAATTTTTTTTTTTTCGAAATTCTCGTGACTTCAAGTCAAAACATTGTTTAATAATACCATATCACTACTTTTGTAAAATAAAATTATTTAATAGCAAAAAAAAAAATACTGAAAATTCTCATTTTTTCGTGCCTCTGACTACCCCTAACCACTTAATACCAAGGGAAAAAGAATAAGACCATTAAGCATTAAGGGTCTTTTAAACACCACACCTATAGAGTGATGAAAACCAGAACTTTAGGAACCAACAAAAAGGATGATAAAAGGGAAATCATTCAAAGCGCAAAATCCACGACTCTTCTCAAAGTTAAATGGATTAACATTGAATAAAACAAGAAAACTGTCGAATCGAGGCAGTCGGTTTCTAGACAAATACGGATGGGATTACTTAGCTGTTTTCAAAAGATATTTAATGAAGCATACACGTAGAGCTATTTTGCTTCTTGTGGACTTATGCAAATGAGTAATTGATTTCAATTGTGCCAAATATCAAAATGCTAATCTGCTATAATGAGTGTAAGGATAAATCTGCTAGTCACCACATACTGCCTCATCATAGACCAACAAACAAGTTGCATTTTAGGAAGGGGAAGCAACAGAAAACTTTGGCAGAAAATTTTCAAAAAAAGCACAAATCTCAAAGTACAAGAGCAAAAGTACGGAAGTTGTCTTTGTATCCTTAGGGTATGGGAGGTGAGTGTATTGAAGATAAGTATGCATGTTAAGTACGAGTGCATACAAGTATATGTATGTATATCATGTATAAAGGATCGAGGGCAAGACGAAAGTTCAAACCAAAGCAA
>JAWMAG010000003.1:21995000-22025000 GCA_037013455.1 Ceratitis rosa | reverse complement strand
TGTAGCTCTTTAGTGAGACTGCAGTAAGCATTTGGCATATTTTCCAAGGATGCTACTCATGAAATGTGAAAAAGTATTGCAGGTAGTTAATATTAAATTGCATGAAAATTGGAAGTAAATTGTAAAATAACGAGTGAATAGGCATACATATATGAATGGAGGTGAACTCAACATACTAAACTGCAGACAAGTGTGAGTAGCAAATAAATCAGCAAAGGTCGGAAAAAGGATTCAAGAGGTAGATAGCTCAACCCAGCTTGCATATTATAACATATATTTACACATACTTGTACATATATGTATATATGTAAATATGCGTGATTACAACACTGTATAAGCTAACCTCACTTATGAATCCCAACACAAAAGTAGGCTGCAGAGCGTTTGACTAAAGCTAAATATACGAGTACACACATATATTTTATTAGTAAAAAAAAGAGAAAACAAGAAATAAACTTAAGTAAAGTAAACTGTTTTACAGCTTAATGCCAAGTGCATACATATGTACTTTTATATAAGCAGCTAAGTGAGTTGTTTCCTCCAGGTTGCGTACTTTATTATATATTAAAGGATAAAGGAGGGATAAAACTTTTTTTATTCGGATTTATTTTGTAGTCTGGCCTTACGTGTGCGTTTTTGTTTTTCTCTTCTTGTTTAGCACCATTTCGAGTTGATGGTGTGGCGCTTATGCGTTGGTTTAAAGTGATAATAAAAATCGCATTTAAAGAGCAGATGGTAAAGGAGTTAAAGGTGGAACGCGAGTTTTAAAGTTGAAAGGTGTCAAAAAGTTTTAAATAATAATAAAAAAAATGTACAGTATACTATTTATGTAAAAGTTGTGACTGATCTACTGCTGATAAGTTGGCGAGTGGTGGTACGGAGCAAAGGGTGTCGTTGAGTGTCGTGGTATTATGAGCTTCGAGTATTCGAGTGCTTCAAGGAACAGTAAAGCAAATGTCTACTTATTTCGTAGGAAAAGATTTTCAATCATTATTTTTTGCTGTTCAACAACTGGATGGGAGTCTATAGGGCATCTATAATGGAGCAATTTCTAGTTTACTGGACTTTCTAGGACATAAGGGTATTATAGAAAATTATAAATGGGGTAAGTTTGGCAAAAGTGTCCTCCATGTGGCGGCCGAACCAGTACATGAAATAGGAAAAGCACTAAAGACTTTGTATAATGAAATTTCGAAGCGAGCTGGAAGACCAAAAATAGTTCCTAATTGGAGGACAGTGACAGATGACACAATGAGCTATCCAGTCTTTTACGATACGATGACACTTCAGGCCCTCAAAGTGTTTCTTCTTGAATTATTCTTTCAATCTCTGAGAGTAGAGATATTCAAATTTACATTTTGGTTTCTTGGAAGTAGCAAAGAAAAAAGAGATCTCCCACTAAATACCAATCACTCAAAAATAAGAATGTTGTCAACTAAAAAACCTTGTCTTTTAAAGCCACTAAATACTTCCTTGAGCTCAACTCGGCTTAAAGTTGACACAAATCTGCCACCATTTACTGAAGTATCTCGCTTATATGCACATTAAGACACTGCCTTTGCACTAAACTGCCTCTCCACCTGCAGCAAATGACAGGCGTTAAGTAATTTTTCTCCATTAACTAGCGCTATTCATATGCCAGACACAGTCAGTGGTTGTACTGTCAGCTGTCATGTCTCTTCCATGCCGTCATTTGTACAATACATAATTCGAAACATTAAGGCTAAAAGATGCGTGCGTGACCTTGGTGCTCATACACCAGAACAGAGTGTGCTAAACTTTCATTCTTCTACTGTTAAATAGACAGAGAGAGAGAACAGCTAAAGAAAAGACCACGGCAGAAAATGAATTTAAGCATATGGCAAGAAATTGCGTTCAAAAGAGACGTTTTTATGGACGTCTCCACTACATAAGTTGAATATACTGCCCCAATGCCTAACAGTGCACGTGTTCGCGGTCATTTGGTCATAACGGTAATGGTCATGACTGCTGTCATGTCATGTCTGTGACTTTTGTGCTTAAATGCCAACGCCTAAAAATATGCAAGTTAATGTTGCTTATAAATCAAGCGTTTTTGGTGCTCACACGCTGGGTGAGGAAATGTTAGTTGATAGCCTCGGCGTGCTGTGGTGTCTACTTTACGTTGTTGTTGTACATTGTAGTTTTTGTTTTTTTTTTTTTTGTTTATTGTCCGTTTTTATGTCTACTTTTACTTTTATCGCCTCGCTGATGTACTTTAGCTATAATTTTTTTCATTGTGCTTTTGTCGCAATTCCTGTCATCCGCTTCCTTTCGCATATTTTCTTCAAATTGTATACAGTATTGTATTACAGAGAAATTTCCTAACTCCTGTTGTCCTTTGGGTGTTTCAGTCTTATTCTTAATCCTGACTGTATTTATTTTATATGATTTTATTTAATACCATTTTATTTTATTTTAAAATATATTATTTTATTTTATTTTATGTAATTTGATTTTATTTTATTTATTTTATTTTATTTTATTATTTATTGTTATTTCATTTTAATTTATTTCAGCTTATATGATTTTATTTTAATTTATTTTATTTGACTTTAATTTATTTTATTTTATTTTATTTTATTTTACTTTATTTTATTTTATTTTATTTTATTTTATTTTATTTTACTTTATTTTATTTTATTTTATTTTATTTTATTTTATTTTATTTTATTTTATTTTATTTTATTTTATTTTATTTTATTTTTTATTTATTGTTATTTCATTTTATTTTATTTCAGCTTATATGATTTTATTTTAATTTATTTATTTCAATTTATTTTATTTGACTTGAATTTATTTTATTTTATTTTATTTTATTTTATTTGCTCTTATTTTATTTTATTTTATTTTATTTTACTTTATTTTATTATATTTTTTTTTATTTTATTTTATTTCATTTTATTTTTTATGTTATTTTATTTTATTTTATATTATTTTATTTTATTTTATTTTATTTTATTATATTTAATTTAATTTAATTTTATTTAATTTTATTTAATTTTATTTTATTTTATTTTATTTTATTTTATTTTATTTTATTTTATTTTATTTTATTTTATTTTATTTTATTTTATTTTATTTTATTTTATTTTATTTTATTTTATTTTATTTTATTTTATTTTATTTTATTTTATTTTATTTTATTTTATTTTATTTTATTTTATTTTATTTTATTTTATTTTATTTTATTTTATTTTATTTTATTTTATTTTATTTTATTTTATTTTATTTTATTTTATTTTATTTTAATTTATTTCATTTTATTTTATTTTATTTTATTTTATTTTATTTTATTTTATTTTATTTTATTTTATTTTATTTTATTTTATTTTATTTTATTTTATTTTATTTTATTTTATTTTATTTTATTTTATTTTATTTTATTTTATTTTATTTTATTTTATTTTATTTTATTTTATTTTATTTTATTTTATTTTATTTTATTTTATTTTATTTTATTTTATTTTATTTTATTTTATTTTATTTTATTTTATTTTATTTTATTTTATTTTATTTTATTTTATTTTATTTTATTTTATTTTATTTTATTTTATTTTATTTTATTTTATTTTATTTTATTTTATTTTATTTTATTTTATTTTATTTTATTTTATTTTATTTTATTTTATTTTATTTTATTTTATTTTATTTTATTTTATTTTATTTTATTTTATTTTATTTTATTTTATTTTATTTTATTTTATTTTATTTTATTTTATTTTATTTTATTTTATTTTATTTTATTTTATTTTATTTTATTTTATTTTATTTTATTTTATTTTATTTTATTTTATTTTATTTTATTTTATTTTATTTTATTTTATTTTATTTTATTTTATTTTATTTTATTTTATTTTATTTTATTTTATTTTATTTTATTTTATTTTATTTTATTTTATTTTATTTTATTTTATTTTATTTTATTTTATTTTATTTTATTTTATTTTATTTTATTTTATTTTATTTTATTTTATTTTATTTTATTTTATTTTATTTTATTTTATTTTATTTTATTTTATTTTATTTTATTTTATTTTATTTTATTTTATTTTATTTTATTTTATTTTATTTTATTTTACTTTGTTCTAGTTTAATTTTATTTTTTTTTTTTCTCTTTACGATTAGTTCGCTTCTTTAAGCATACCCTAAGTATGCCTTCCTACCGTTACGTTCAATTTTAGCGACAAAAAGGTCCCTCAAAAGCACAAGTAAGTTATCTTTTGGTGGATTATTATCATTTCCTTTGTTTTTCTTACACTTTATGTTGTTTTTTATTCGAGAAATCGCCCGTTGGGGTATTTTTAGTCAGGATTTTGCTCTTGTTTTTGCTTTGTTTTTGGTTTTTGTTTATACTTTTTTGTCTGAAATCTGTGCTTTATTAACATAAATTTGATTTAGGCAATAACATTTCTGTCGAAAAAAATGTTTTGTTGTAACTTTTCCATTTAATTTCTGCGACCCAGCTGTTTGAACTTAACCTTGCTTTTGTATCCAGGTCTTTTTGCTAACTTGCTTTACTTGAGATTAGTTGTGTTTGTCTATATTATCTACATCAGTCAACTTTTTTCTCTTTCTTAAAGATTAGTTTTTTGCCAACAACTTAAATAGGGTCAAAAATCAATGGCTTATTTAAAGAGAAAGTAGCTATTTCAGTAAGTGATAATTGCTAGTTATACTTAGAAAAAAACGCATAAATTAATTATACAACAACGAAACCAGCATCTTGATTAGTCCTTTTGTGTAGATTCCATAGAAAGCATAGCTCTAAAAAAATTCCTCAGTGGAGTGTGTATATCAACTTGTTATTCGTATTGTAAATAAGGCTTCTGCTGACATGTTTTCAATATTATTGTCCTGAATGTAGCTTTAAAGCTCTTTTACAAATAAGTCAATTAAAAATATGAATATTCTCATTATTAATTAATTTATTCACTATAGTTATATATACATATATTCATATTTAAATTAAATTTTTTCTTGCTTTAATTAATTCGCTATAATATTTCATGATACGCTTTGAAGTAGGAAAGGTCAAAGGTCAATAATACTTTATTTATTTTTTAATAAAATATGACTTCGTTTCATTTGCACGCTTTGTAGGATTACACAACAAGTGCGATGAACTGTGAAAAGGTCAAAAGGTCAGTGAAGTTAAATTATTTGGCATTTTTTGAGGTAAAAGATTTATTTATTTAATTTTTATTTTAATTTTGTGTTATTTACACTTCAAAGGGGATATAATTAAATATTTTTAAATTAAAAATGTGAAAGCTCTTTTGTATGAATTAAAAAGAATTAAATAATCCTTTATCAATTTTTTTTTTACTTTATTTTACATTTTAACATCCTGTTACTGAGGTTCAAACTTTGAAGTGAGCAAACATTCAAGCCTCTCCTTCACTGCCAATAAATCCAAAACTTTCTACGCCCATAAATATACTACTTATATATTATAAATATATATGCATGTGTGTGTTTGTGTGGTGTCATCTTATCTTCTACAAATTCTTTACCTCTACTTATATTTCACTTGTAGCAATCTTTCCGAATTTCTTTTCATTTTCGCTTGTGATTTCAAGCACGTTTTCCTATTTTCTTGCTGTTGCATTGCATTGACTAATTAATTATTTTGTTTTTGTTATTATAATTTTTGTAGAATTTTTTACCCATGCAAAAATTTTTGACCACATGCTTCATTGGAGTACTCCAATAGGTACTCCTCTGTAGTCAACTATTGGGTCAGTTCAATGTTATACATACATATATTTAGGGGCAACAAAGTATTAATTTAAATTTATTTGACAACTATTATGTTTGTATGTATGTGGGTATGTATGTTTTGACCAAGGCCAATTGTATACGAAACTAAAAAAAATATCCGAATTTTATGGTTCTTATATGTACCTATACTCTATAAAATAACCCACTCATGGAGTAAGTTTTGGATTAAATTAAAAAATAATTTCAAGTATGTACTCCATGGATTACTCCAATGTTATGCAGAAATGGAGTATGTGGTCCCGCCCTAGGACATTGCAGTGTCAATAAAACTATATTTTTTGTATGGATTGTAGTTGGGTTTTGGAGCAACTCGCATTGTCTGTAGGGTTATAGTAACGGTGTTGTTGTTTTTCTTGTCTTTCATGTCAAAGTATTTGTTATTAATTTGTTTTTATTGTTATTGTATATGTGTGTGCTTTGGCCGCAAAGTTGAGATATTTTTTAAAACCAGCTCATTGGTGTGTTTGTTTGCCTTTGAGAGAATAAGTATGTATTTCCATATCTCTTACATATTTTTTCTCTAATAAAATAATTAATTTGCCTTTTTCATTCGTAAATGGCCGCACAAAATCTGCTTCAGATTTTTTTAGAAGAGACTGTAATACAACGTTTTCAGCGCGTTTTCCATGCTTCGTAACATTTCTGGACTGGGCTTCGACTGGGATGTCCGCGATTAACCTCGTCACGGTCGCCTGGATGTCCTCAATCGACGCAAAATGGGTTCCTTTGACCACCAATTTTGTTCTAGGGAACAAAAAAAAAAAGTCACAGGATGACATATCGGGCGAAAAAGGGGATTTCTTTAGAAGCCAAATACCGAGATACGCTGTGGGCGGTGTTCATGCGAGCTTTGCAAGCGAACTAAACAATCTAGAGCGATGAAAAATATATCAATGGAGGGTTACCACAATCGCGACAATATAATCAGTCTCATTACTTAATTGTCACACCTCGTAAGTCTGCTACAAATTCTCTCTTGAAAACCGTTAACTTCTCGCTCACACTCACCGCTGTTGCCATCCTCCAAGCCACCTTGACATTTCCCACTGATGGGCCAGCGCTTTTACTTTTCTGCAATTTCAAATGTTAATCGAACCAAGAATTGAACTCTGGCCTTCCGAATAGTAGCACGTGCTGCTAAACCCTTGGTTATTAGACTGGTATGGTCTCATACGAGTATATGTCATGATTTTCTTTCTATCCTAAAAAAGATATTGAAAATCGCATGATTGGTTGTAATCTATATATATATATATACCTATATAAATGGGTTTGTCCTGAACGACTGACGGATCAACCTGCATTGATCGCAGAGATCTAAAACTCAGAAAGTGTATTCTGCGTATAACATAGCGTTCCGAAAAGAACGATTTTTCTGGGATGTGAGTCTTGGACCGATCAAATGGAAAAAATCGAAATTATTTTTAAATCTTTCGAATTTCATGAAATTTGGTATAGCGGTATCTTTGAACCTAAATTGATATGGTAAATACTCTTTTATCCGGAAAGTAGACTTATGCTCGATCTATTCGGAAAAATCGTGTTTGTGGTACAATTTACATGAAATTTGGTACAGAGGTACCTAATTGCTAAATTAATGTCGGACCATTCCGACAAGTTGGGCTCGGAGTCGATTTGATCTTGTTAAATATATGGAACATAGATGGCACTTTGACTAAACATGGAATGCTATTTGACTAGGCTAATATGTGGTGCATGGTGCATGGCAAACACACTCGAGTTATCCATATATATTATATTATTTATATTCGCAAGGGTTCGCAAAGGTTGGAGAATCGATCCTTGTCACTACCTTTTTGGAAGTTTTGTGGATCCTCGCTATCTCTAATGTGTGTGTACGTAAAAAAGGAAGTGTAGATCTCGCCACTTATAAGGGCCTGATTTTGCTATGCAGAAGAGGCAAGAGACACTCATCGTTTTCTAATACCTATATGAGTAAATATGAAACAACGGATCCTAACCTTTGTTAAAAAAATATACTAACGAACCTCTCTTTATTACCCTCTTTTTACTACTCTTTAGACCCAGTAGTTTTTTAGTCACATTTTGGTTGTAATTTATTTTAATTAAATGTAATAAATGTTAAAAAAGAAACTTAAGATATGAATTATAAATTAAGAAAAGAAGAAAGTAAGAAAATAATGGTATATCTACTCGTATACCATATATATATATAATCCCAGCAGAGAAAAATATTAGTTTTTAAGTAGAATCCAACTGGTATGCAGTTTTGCACTAACTAGTTCATCTTCCGTCTACTTCCCATGTAAATAACTGCAATTATTTAGGTGGCGATGTCCCACGATTCATCAGTTTTATACTAGTTGTATACTAGTTCAATTAGGTATGTTGAGTTTTTCCTTCACCAAAAGAGAAAAAAATATTAAAATAAAAATGAAAATGCGTTTTCCCGCTATGGGACTCGAACTGCGAGCCTATCGCCCTCTAACCAGTCGGCTGTCGTGAAGACGTACCGATCAACACCATTTTGCGCGCTTTAACAGAGCAGAACAGAAAATAGAATACAGCCGTGGCGTGTTAGGTATAGCAAAAAAACATATAGTGGTGGAAATTATTATTTCTCCCATTACTCGTGAACTGCTATAGAAATAACCAACTGGTATGATTTCGTCTTTAAAATACTAGTACATAACTAAAATTTTTGCTCATTAGTTGGTTTTTCTATGCAGGGATTTTCGAGCTTGGACTGAAATTAAATTTCTTAAAACTCACCTATTTTAATAATTTATTCTCCTCGTTTTACTTTTGTTAGTTAGTTAGTGAAGATCGTTTTGGCGCTTAAATGATTTCAGCTTTTCTTCCAGAAAATATCGGGAGGGTATCTGGATCACGAGCCTCACATCAAATGTATATTCCAAGTAAACAATAGAAAGTGAGAACATACATAGTTATCGAGAGTTCTTACCACGGGAAGCAAAAATTTTCATCATAAGTTCTACCACTTTTTTACGAAATTTTTTTTATTATTATTATCTTTTTTAAAGTTTATATGTATTTATTTAATAAACAGTGGCATTTATTTATTTTTATTCATTTATTCATTTTATTTATTATTTACATTTATCACCTTGTTTGTTTAATTACTTATTTTTTATTCTTTGAATTTTTCGTTTTTTATTTATTACTATTTTTTTTGTTTATTTCTGTAAACATTTATTTTTTTCTATTTACTTCCAATGTGTTTTTTATGTGTATTTGTTTTTACTTGTTTTATTTTTTATTTAATTTAAAGGTATTTTTTTACATAAGGTTTGTTTTTAAATGAATTTCCCTTCCGGAAAATATTTTTCATCAAATTCTTATTGTTAACTTTTGCTTCGCACCATATTTTTTTATATTTTGTAACAAATTCATTTAATATTAAGTATTGTTTGCAACTTCTCAGCTCTCCCATTCGTAGATTCTCATTTTTTTTTTAATTTTTTTAATTTATTTTTTTTGTTTCTAATTTTTTATTTATTTATTAAATATAAATTCTTGTTAGAAAATATTTACTTTTGCTTCCACTGTATATTATTTAGTCTTAAAATTATTAATTATTATTCTATCAAAACACTCGCTACAAGCGTTCCTTAATCGCCCTACAATTTCTAATACGCGCCGACCGCAAGCGAACTGTCACTAACGTTCACCGCACGACTAACAAACTCGCCGATTTTGCATGGCAAACACACACAGAAAACAGCAAGGAAACCTGTAAATGTGAATATGCGAGTGTGCGTATTGAAATGTTAACCGTTAGTTTGGTGAATATTCCATTTTTAAAAATATCTGTGAAATTTTACTCTTTAAAACTTTTCAACACAGTTGTGTGAGTGGTGTTTTGAAAGAGAGCGTACAGATGACCTTGATAGGGAAGTGCCCACTTTTAGAAAGTTCACTTCACCAGTTGAAATGAACTTCCGTTTGAGGTGAATAGCTGTAGGTGAGTTAAAAATCCAAAGGTGTTCACTGCTTTCTCCAACTTTGAGAGAAAAGAAATGAAATTGTGTTCATTGCTAATAAAATGGTGTGGTGAAATATTATGTGAGTGAGAGAATTTACTGTGGTAAGATACATTTATTCTCAAATTCTCTGGTGAACTTTTATGTCACTGAGGTGAACTTCATTGAATTTCAACTCTTAATTTATACAAATTTCGAGCAAATATTTGGTTAATGAAATAACTTCAACTTAAAGCGGTTTTTAGAAAAAGAAAAGTTAGACTTTAGTTGGAAGTAAATTTTGTCCATGAAGTTAGCAGGTTGCAGAAATTAATAAATGAGTATTTAAATTATTAATAAAAGGCAACACGGCAAGCTGAGCAGCTAAAGTAAGACAAGTAGGCGTTCAAGTCCTGCCTTTCTCACAAAAGTTCGATGAAATCGAAACATTTTTTTTTCATAACAATCAAGTCTATATATCGGCTTCAATTCGAGGGTTTTCGATTTTAAGATTCTCGTTCACCATTCAAATAATCAGCATAAACGCTGTAGACCGCTTTGATATCGTGGCCTAGCTCAAATTATTTCACCACGAATATGTCTTCTTCCTCTCGCTCTAATCTTAACATCAACAAAAAATTTCTCTTAACTTCGTGTGGTATAAAACTTGCAGTATGTTATACTGCTGTTATGATAGGCTCTGTTAACTAACAGTTATTAATTACACTTTGCATTTAACAGAAAATAAATTCGGTGCAAAAGATAAGCATGAGCAATTTCAACAACTTTCTGGTGGACTTATCAAAAGTGTGCTTATTACAGGATTGCCTAATAGAAGAACTAAGTAGACTGAGGAGTATGAGCCTAAGGCATTGGTATTCAATTCTAGATCCAAACTCTTGATGAAAATTCTAAGAAGATAGACCCCGCTCCTACCATATCTTGTAAAGAAAATTTTACTTAATTTTCTATATTATTCAATGTTCTTATGACCAGGATTCGAACCCATAACCACCTTCCTTCGATGAATAATCCTAAATTCAATACAATTCAAGTTATAATAGTTTTCGAAGAGAATAAAAGCAGCGAATAATCTTGGAGTTTTATTTATTCTGTAGAAAGCTCAAAGATTTGAGTTTAGTGAAGGAAGCAGTATTTTTATGACTCTTCTGAAGAAATCTACAAAAACTAGCAAACTGTCAGTCCAATAATCCAAAATTCAATAACTCAAGGCGGTCAGCTCAAATAAATCTCATTTTCTTCTGGTCCCTACGACCGCATATCTAGAACCAAGTCACACTAAGTGAACTCCGAACCGCTATTAAAAGTTCTGCCTACAGTAATAGTAAGAACCCTTTTTCTTCTTTTATTTTGGGGCATAGAGACTATATAACCTCATTTGCCATAGCTAGGCGTGCTTGAGTAAGCGCATTCCACTGTCGGCATGACAATCGGTAAGAACTGAATAATTGTTGTCTTCTTCCACCTTGTTCCGTTCTTGTCCCATCCATCACACTTTTTGAACGGCGGTGTTTAAAGAATTTAATCTTATTAGAACATCAACCCGCTGAGCTACGGCACCTTCCCAATTAAGGGTCCGGACATTCCAGGTGCATACTTTTAACGATTGCGGGAGTCATCATTAAAAGGGGGTCTCTCATTCGAGGTTTTGGCAGATTTCACCTTCTCACTTTAGCTCGCCTTCAAACGGATGTTTGCTGACTACTCAGAGGATACTTTGTCTAAGTCGTGAGCTGCTTGAACCATACGCAAAAGAATCGTTTCTGGCCACCCCTCATTCGCGTTAACTTCTACATATGAGCCCATTTCCTCAGATTCATGCACTTGACATTATCGAAAATAATTTAAAAGAAATAATAATGAAACTCCTCTGGAATTAAATCTGAGGCCACTTCACCAAAGTCTAGAAATGTCGTCTCAAACTCAAGTCAGTGGTTATAGTGATAAAGGTGCCCTAAGGAGGCGCATATTATCAAGAGAATTTTCTTTCAGAAGATAACGAAGGAAAATGCTCGTTGATTTAACTCAAACCTGAAATAGAATTACGGATCCACCACTTTCTAAAGGATTGGCTTGTCCCTAGAGGCAGTTAGCTTTCTCAAATCCCTGTGGATTAGAAATCTGCCGAAATCTGCCATGGTCGAAAGACAGTGTGCCGGCATAAACGGTCTCCAAGCCAGTACCGACGGTTTTGTGGTGGGTTTGGTGGGGTTGGCAAGGAATTATCCGCTATGAACTGCTGCTCTACGGCCAAACTCTTAATTCCATCCTGAACTGTCAGAAATTAGACCGTCCGAAAGAAGCAGTCGCCCAGAAGCGACGAGTTTGGCCAACAGGCGGAGAATTGTGTTTCGTAAGGACAACGCCAGACCCCACACATGGATAGGGACTCGCCACAAGCACCGCGAACTTGGTTGGGACGTTCTTATGCATCCCTTTTGTAGTTCGGACCACGTCTCAAGTGATTACCAAGTCGAAAGATCTGGTTGGTGAAGAATTTGCCTCAAGGAAGGCCTGTGAAAATCTATTCTACCAGTTTTTTGTCAATAGGGAAAATGGATTCTTTGAGAGAGGCATAATGGCATACCGAAATAAATCGGACAATGGATGGATTACTCTTTACTAGACCATTATGTAGCTAAGCTTCATAAGCAGGGTACTTATCGTGTTCTTTTCGTTTCTTACTCATCAGATTACTCCAAGCATCTTTCGGTGACAGTTCTACAGCATTTGAATCAAGGTATTAAACAGGATTACTGGAATTTGAATATCGCAACTGTTCAAGGATACCCTTATCGATATGTGCTTCTACTTGTTCGTTAAAAAAATTAAAAAAAAAAAATATAAAACCGTTGAAATTTATAATTAAAAACACAAAACAACCACAAAACACATAAAAAATTGAAAAGAAAGGTCAAAAAGGTAGCGGCAGTGGAGTAAAATCGCATTGAAAGAAAGGCAAAAGGCAGCAACAACAAATGTGCAAGAAATTGACGAACAAATGCGAGCGTGTGTGTGTGGTATTGGATGAATAAACGGATGTAACGCATGAGGAAATTTCGCGCGTATATGGTAAACATGTCAAAGGATTAGGCTGAACCAAAGGAAGCAGCAAACTGAAAGCAAAAGTAAAATCATATAAGCATACATATGTGTGAGTGTGTTTAATTACACAATGTCAAAGATGTGTGGCCGCCTTTAAGACGCAGTCATGGCAACAAACAGAAGACAAATAATGCTAAAGGCGAAGAAACAAAAGAAAGAAGGATGTAAAAGCAAAAAGTGTATAGTGAAAAAAAAAAATTATATATACATATGTACATGTAATAAAAAATACAAAAAAAAATGGAAAAAAGAGTAACCAACGCTGAAAATGACAAGCCGAATGCGCAAGGATAATGACAAAGGATAATAAAGGCAAGCGTTTATGTGCGAATTTGCGTGCAGCACCACCACCAACACCTCATTTATATATGTATGTATTTATTTGAGTTGCAAAGCAAAGTGTTAAAGCCATAAGCATATGGAAAATGCGAGGCGTTAAAGATATTTGCGACGAAAACAAAAAATTATATTAAAACATTATAGAAGCCGTTGTGTGGTTTTTCCCAAGGATAAAGGCTTACAAAATGAGAAGAAACATAGAAAAGCGCAAATAAAAGCAATGATTTTGTCATTATGTTTGCTATAAAAATAATACAATACTCATTTACGGTCCTTTCTTAAGCCACATTTTAATTAATTTCAAGGAAGTGTGCGGCTTGAAGCATTAAAATGAGTCACATTATGGATTGAGTCTTCTACTGTGGCTGCGGCGAGTATTAAATTTACTTTATTACAAAAAAAAAAAACAAATAGATGCGCTAAAAGAGAAAATCAGATCAATGGGAACGTTTTCATCTTTCATCTACTTACGAAGTTGGCGTAATTGTTAGGAACACAAGCTTATAGCCTATTTCCACCAAGCACTTCACTGCATTTAAGGCCTCTGTTAAATGAATGAAATGTCAAACGTTTCCACCGAAACTGAGTTAATTCAAACAGCTGATTTTTGTTTACATTTGCAGTTTGCTCGGCCGAAAAATCCCTTAACCGGTTACAAAGCGCACATTATATATACATAAATATTTGTTTTGCGCCAATTATATATACATACATAATTATTTGTTTTGCGCATGCGCGTATATTTTTATGTTGAGGGGATCGTTTTCTATTCCACAATTGCTTTTTGTTTGTTTTTTATTTTTATTTTATTTTATTTTTAAAAGAGGAGAAGCATTCTCTTCGCCAATTACTTAATATATTTTTTTATGTCAATATTAATGCAAAAAAGTAACTTTTGCAGAAAAAATTTCAGCATGCAATAACACACTTTTATACAACAACAAACACATGGGAATTTCGCATTTAAATGCGATGTTTAAATGCATTCAAGCTAAACTGCAGTGAACGTCCGGTGGAAATAGGCTATTAGCCGCTTTGATGAGCCTTTTCGGCATGCCTATTTTAACTTGATCTAATTCGCTATCATTCATTTCACATCATATAATTAAATTAAATTAAATTTTTTTTATCTAATTTCATTCATTTTGTTTTATTGAATTTTATTTAAGTTGTTTTATTTTATTTTATTTAATTTTATTTTAATTTATTTTATTTTATTTTATTTTATTTTATTTTATTTTATTTTATTTTATTTTATTTTATTTTATTTTATTTTATTTTATCTTATTTTATTTTATTTTATTTTATTTTATTTTATTTTATTTTATTTTATTTTATTTTATTTTATTTTATTTTATTTTATTTTATTTTATTTTATTTTATTTTATTTTATTTTATTTAATTTTATTTTATTTTATTTTATTTTATTTTATTTTATTTTATTTTATTTTATCTTATTTTAGTTTATTTTATTTTATTTTATATTATTTTACTTTATTTTATTTTATTTTTCTTTTATTTTATTTTATTTTATTTTATTTTAGTTTATTTTATTTTATTTTATTTTATTTTATTATATTTTATTTTATTTTAATTTATTTTATTTTATTTTATTTTATTTTTTTTTATTTTTTTTATCTTATTTGACTTTATTTTATTTTATTTTTGTATTTTATTTTAGTTTATTTTATTTTATTTTATTTTATTTTATTTTATTTTATTTTATTTTATTTTATTTTATTTTATTTTATTTTATTTTATTTTATTTTATTTTATTTTATTTTATTTTATTTTATTTTATTTCATTTCATTTTATTTTATTTGATTTTTTTTTATTTTATTTTGTTTTATGTTATTTTATTATATTTTATTTTATTTTATTTTATTTGATTTATTTTTATTTTCTTTTATTTTGTTTTATTTTATTTTATTTTATTTTATTTTATTTTATTGTATTTTATTTTATTTTATTTTATTTTATTTTATTTTATTTTATTTTATTTTATTTTATTTTATTTTATTTTATTTTATTTTATTTTATTTTATTTTATTTCATTTTATGTTATGTTATTTTATTATATTTTATTTTATTTTATTTTATTTGATTTTATTTTTATTTTATTTTATTTTGTTTTATTTTATTTTATTCTATTTTATTTTTATTTATTTAATTAAAATAAATTTTATTTTATTTTATTTTGTTTTATATATTTTATTTAATTTTATTTTAATTTACTTCATTTTTTATTTTATTTTTATTTATTTTATTTTATTTTAATTTATTTTTTATTATTTTTTAATAAAAGACTCAGGCTAGACTCTCCTCATTTCGAGCATGAAATTATTTTTTCTCTCTACTATCCACATTCTAGTGGCTTAACCTTTTTCTCACACACAATTTTGAGTAATGTTGCATACGAGGAACTACCAAGTTACCCACATGACGCACAAACCACTTTGAGTGATGGTGCATGAACTTAAAAGGTGCCTACACTTCGCACACTTCGCCTGCTGGAGTCACCTGGAAAAATGCGCATTGCAATGAATAAAAAATATTTTCGTATTTGCATATTAAATTGCGAAAAAGAAGAAAATGTTTTTAATGGATATACCTATACGATACATTCTACTAGCACATTTATGAAAGCAAGATGGGCTGAATGAATGCGGTAAAATTTGAGTGCAGTGGTTAACAATTTTGATATGTCAAGGACGCCATCTCTTAATTAAAAATCGAGCGAACTTTTTACTTGACCTAATATTTTTGAATTTATTGATCCGATCCGATTAATCGCTTAATATTATTGATATCACGAAAGTCGATTTTTCGATTATCTTACAGAAATTGTGGAAGTCAATTAATCGATTGATTTATTGATATTAAGAAAGTTGATCATTTTCCACATAATTTTATGAAAAAGGAGAGAAAAAATATTTTTCACACATGTGCCACTGAACTGTCATACAGATCTAAGTGTGCAACGTCTGGAAAGTTTATCTCCATATTTTTTTGATGCAAGTCTGGTTTAATTTAACTTGCAGTGAACTTAATATTAAAAGCTAGTAATTAATTTTTTTTCTCGCACTTTCTCTAATGAACTTAACTAGCTGTAGCTAATGTGGACTTACTAGTTTTTTGTTAGTGCTTCGAAGGTATCTACACTTACTTCTCAGTAAATAGCTAATACATATTTACATGCTTATGTGTAATTTTTTGTGTGTGCCTGTGTTTGCATTTACTTATGCTGACCACATCCGGCTTTTATGCACTACATTTAGCACACTTTTCTCCTTTTTTGTTGTTGTTGGTTTCTTTAATTTTGCTGTTCAGCAGTTCGTCTCAGAGCTTTGTTGCAACTCATTACACTATTTTTGTAGTTTTTTTTTTTTTTTGTTTCAACTCAGATGTACAAATCTATACTCACTCAGTACTGTATGCATCTGATCATATATGGTAATGCGACTTAGATGCCCGGTCAGTTAGAGCAGCGCCTGAGTACACAGAATTTCATTGTCAGATGAAGTTGTATGCCTTGGGCTAATAAATTATTCCATCTGTAATTTTAAACAGCTTCTGAGGGGCTGATGACAGCTTGTCAGAATTTTTTCCTTCTAAACTAAAGAAAGGAGACGCATACACCCATATGGGAGTACAAGAAGTGGAGTGTGTTACAATGAATTTGCTTAAGAACTTAGTTTTAGTCCAGCTCTGAACCTCTTTTTTCAGCTAATCCAAGAGTTAGTAATCAAGTTGTAGCACTTTTATTCCAAGGAGAAAACTTTTTTAAAACTCTAATCAGGCTTGGTAAAGCTCCTTCGCTCCTTCCTTCCTTATCTGTAGAAGCTCTATTCCCCATTAGCCTTCAGCTGCAAATATTAAAATGTCAACACTCACATTGACATACTTACATATTTGTATATGCGGAAAATACACCCGCAGCTCTTAATCCTTAGAACTTTTGTGTACCTTCGTGTGCCCCCATTTTTTCATTACCAAGTTGCTACTTAATTGCCATTTTATTGCACTCTTCACACATATTCTTCTATCACTTTGCGCTATATGCTCGTTGAGTCTTTGAGTAAATACTTAGTACTTATGTACATACATATGTATGTATGTATAAGATAGTAATGAGCACATAACATTTGCAATTCCAACACGCATTTGGACCCAGAGTACAATGCACCTGCATAAAACAACAACACCAACACTGTCTCAGCCCCCTAACAGTTAATGGTGCAACATTTTTTTTAATGGTTTTAATGCATTTTTAATGAATTTTTTTCTACACACGCAGTCGACTATTGTTTGGTGTGTATGTCTTTATACTTATTTTCTTATATTATTCTGTTATTTTTTTTATACATTTTTCATCATTTGTCTCTCATTCCATTAACATTTTCATTTTCATTTTCATTGCCTCTTAGCACTTACGGCATGAAGGACGCGCACACTTAACACGCTTTTTCTTCCAATTACGACGGTCTACCCACTGGTTTCAGCGCGAACATCATCAGCTACGCTTGCAAATTAATTTTTATCTTATTTTCATATTTTTTATTGTTTTTTATTCTATTCGCTTATTGCTCTTTGAATGACTTTTGTGCTGCAATTGTTGGATATTTTGTTTTAGCTTTAGCTCCTTTTCCTATAAGTGAAATTCCCTTTGTTGTAACTTTGAAATGTGCCGATTATTGTAGGAAATATCTATACTTTAAAACCGATTAATCGATTAATTGTGACGGTGATGTCTTAAGCTTTCAAAATCCAATAAAAAATTAAGTGGCTAAATTTTTGAAAGCGAAAAATCGATTAATTCAAAATCAAATCGGCGATAATAATTAATGATCGACCAAATTTTAAACCATATAATCAATTAACTTATTGAATTCATATCAACGATTAATTTAAGAAACCAAATATTCAGTTAATTTTAAGAATAACTAATTCAAATAATAAAACAAGCGATTATCTTAAAAAATAGAATAATTTATAAAAATCCAATAATCGGTTAAAGGTACTAATCGAATCATATTTAAAAATTTAATAATTGGTTAATTTTCTAATATTAGATACTTGATTAATATTCAAAAATTAAATAAACGATTAAATTTCAAAAATTAAATAGTCGGTTAACTTTCAAAAATCAAATAATCGATTAATTCTCAAAAGTCAAATAATCGATTAATTTGCAATATTCAAACAATCAATTAATTTTCAAAATTCAAACAATCGATTAATTTCCAAAAATCAAATAATTGATTAATTTTTAAAATTCAAATAATCGATTAACTTTTAAGATTCAAATAATCGATTAAATTTTAAAATTCAAATAAGCGATTGATTTTTAAAAATCGAACAAACGATTAATTTTTAAAATTAAGATAATCGAATAATTTAAGAAATCATATAATCAATTAGTTTAAGACATCAAATAATCGATTAAATTAATTAATCAAATAATCTACTACTTTTGTATTCAATATTTTATTAATTTATCCAATAATCGATTAGTTGTTATCCAATAAGCGATTATTTTTTAATCCAATAATCGATTAATTTTTTATCCAATAATCGATTTATTGGGTTTTAGTAAACAAATTTTTCTTAAAGCACCGACTGTTCCTACAGAACAGCAATAAGCAATGATTACCGCTTTTGTTATAGGGTGAAAGTTTTTATCCAATAAATCATCGATTCAAGATATTGATTACTGAGTTAGCGAAAATAAACTTTTATGAAAAGCTAAATGAAGAAACCATACATTTTATTGTCAATATTTCGGCAATCCATTAATTTATTTTTTATTTGAAAATTTAAAAACAAAAAAAAAAGGATTTTTAGAGGGAGTTAGCTAAATATGAAAACTAAAATATTAAGCCTTAGATGATTAATCGATTAATTTATTGTTTCCTAAATTTTAAGAGGGAGGGCAATATAAAAAAAATGTGTACACGTATGTCCTTCATCGGATCTACAAAACCTGATTTCTTAACGTTGTCCACAATGACTTCCAGAAATTTATCAGCCAACTCTCAGATTCTCAGGATAAGTGGGATGCCTTGTCTGGAATTTCATTTTACCCGAATTCGACCGCTATTATGAAGCGAAAAAGTTCTTATATCAGCTGGTTGATTTACACAAACACACTGCTTTTAATTTGCTTTATTTCTTCTTAATTTTATTTACCTTTCCTTTTGTGCTCTTTTATCTGTTGCATCTCCACTTCTTTCCATCATACTTTTCGCTTAGTTGCTACTTAAAGTTTAATCCTTTTTAAAATTACTTTTTATTCAATTTTTATTAGCCACTCATTCTTTCTCTTCTTTTTTGATTATTCAAGCAGCTGCTTGCCACTCGCCGTTTGCCACTGAGCCTCGCTCGACCGCTTGATCAGCTGAATTTTCAATTCATTGTCGTGTCGTGCAGTGAAGCATACATTTTTTTTCGGACTCACTAATTGGCCGCGAAAATATTTGAAAAAAATTGCTCGCTCTCTCTTTCTCCATCGTTATATTTAGATAATGAATGCAGTCGAGTGTAGTTAGTTAAATAAGAAATTGAAATTGTTATTGTGAAGTGGTCGTTTGAGTGTGGGCTTAAAGGGGTCACCACGCATTCTTTGCTTTGTGGTTTAGTACCGAAAAATTTTAATTGAACTGCGGCTTTTGTGATTTTTGTATTTTATTAAAGAAAGATGCTTACAAGAACTCAAAGGAGGCTTAAAAATAATGGTTTCTCCTAAGCTAAAAGGTGAGTAGGATCTTCAGTGGCTAGCTTGAGGAGCCATCTTTATGTGGTAATTTGAGTGTTTTTCCGAAGCTCGGAGCAGTATGTCCTGAGGCAGAAGGCACTTACTAGAAAACAATGCTAAGAATGGTATTTTTATATTTGAATATACTTTTTTTTCGCTCCCAGAAACGAAAGTTTTGTAAACTTAAGATCTAAGAAGGCTTTAAATAATGATAGAGGTTTTTTCAAGGCACTACTTTAGATCATTAGATAAGAGAGTACGTATTGTTGGTTAGATATTAATGGAAATATTGGCTACCATTAGGATTTGAGGACGGTATGGGGCCACAATGGTCCGACTTTTTCCGAGGTTAATAGGCTACCAACAAATTTTTGATCTTATATATGAGCACATAACTTAGGTCCCTTGCCAAACGAGCTCAAAATATTCTATGAGCTGCACAGCACATTGTAGAACCAGAGTTTTGGCGGTTATAAAATGAGAATAAAGATCTTGAGAAATATTTAAAGACAATTGATATTCTTTGGTAGAAACCAAAGCCCCAAAAGGGTGAGAGAATTCACTTGAATAACGACTTCTAGGAAGATCGACTCAGCTCAGTGTTGTTATTATTAGAAGGGACTAACCCCACATCGTTTTAACTTTAAGAAGCATTATATTACGGCGGTTACATTAGTACAGGTAGAGAGGAGTGGATACATAAAGAGGAGATCAAATCAGAAAGAGTAGGATTTGAACCTTTTCGAATTAACTAAGTAAGAATGCGTGAGAAGAAAGCATTTGTATCGAAGTTGAGACGGTCTTCAAGGTTCATGAAAGGAGCTACTTCAAGCCGAGAGCATCTTGCACATTAATCCTCCGTCTCTCCCTTACTTAACCAGTTCTCTTCTGTCTTTGTCGATAATTTGACATTTTTAGAAACGAAGAAGAAAATTTTATTTTAGTATTTGTTTACATTTGAGCTAATTTGCCTCTAACGTGTTAACTTAATTGTTCCTTTCTTTGTCTCACCTTTCGTACTTTTAGTTGGCAATTTTCGTTGAATTTTTTCCTTCATTTGCACTTTAAGATTATATTCGTTTAACCTTTGCTTAAAAAAAACATGTCCCCCTTCCCTTCTCATCACCTCGTTAAGAATTAAAAAGGGTAATGCCAAGGTGACGTCTGACGTGGCAACGTGAGCCATTAGACAACTTAATGTTTCTACAGACTGTTATTACCAAGGCTACTTTAATATGTACGTATGTATGTATTTAGGTCAAAAAAGTGAAAGAGGGAATCAAAATTCAGCTAAACTTGAGGTGAGAACGAGCGAAAGCTGTGGGGGTTGGGGAGAGTCAAAAGCAAGCTGTTTTGTGATTTGAAGTGGGTGTTTAGCCAAAGTGTGTAATTAAATATTCAGCAGGTATCGTATTAAACCAGATTAACTGCTGTTAAATTGAAGTGCAACTTAAAAAAATATATATGTATAATGCGTGCACTAAACTTTAAACGAGGTTGCACTGTTAAAAAAGAAAGTAAGTATCTTGTAGCCAGGTAAAACGCACTTTTCGGCGTTATTCTTTAATTCCGCAACTTCTACTTCATAGAGAGGATGCATTGAAAAAAATATTATAAAAAATGTTTTGAAAACAATTATTTTGAGAACTTAAAAATATTTTGGAAAATAAACTTTCTTTGGATTAAAGTCATTTTGAAAAGAAAATATTTCCGAATATATTATTTTATAGGAATTATGAAGAAAAAATTATTAAAATCGGTATTCTAAAAAATAAATTTTAAAAATATTATTTAAAAAAAAAATTTAAAAAAATTTTATAAATAAAATAATTAAAATAATTTTTATTAAATTTTTAAGAGATTTAAAAAATATTATTTTGAAAAAAACAAAATATTAAAATAAAATTATATTTAAATAAAATAATTAAAATATTTTTTATTAAATTTTTAAACAAATTATTTTAAAATGTCTTGTAAAAATTTATTATAGAAAATATTGAGAGAAAAAATTATTGAAAGAAAAATTTAGAAAAAGAAATAATTAACATAAAAATATTTTGAAATAAAAATATTTTGAAAAAAAAAATATTTTTTAAAGACTTATTTTGAATAAACAGACAAGAGAAATAACAAAAAAAATATTAAAAAAAAAAAAAAAAAAAATATTTTTGAAAATATATATTAAGCAAAAAAATTAAATTAATTAATTTCGAAAAAGTGTTTTGTAGAAAATAATTTTTGAAAAAACTGCAAATAACAGATTTCGAAATTGGTTTTAAATAAAATTATTTATATAAAAAATATGTTTGAAAAATAGTGCTTAGGAACAAAATATTTTAATAGAAAATTATTTTTGAAACAATCCATCTCATATTGACTTCTTTCGTTGGCTTTAAAAAAAGCACGGCTGAGATCCTTTTTCAGTTAACTCTCTTGAAGTGGCAGAGTGGTTAGAAGTTGTTGTTGCAGCGCCTTAGGTTTCCGGTTCGAGTCTCGCTGTGATGTAGATACTCAACAAGGTTAAATGAACTAGTATATAACTAGTATAAAGCTGTTGCGTAGTCGGATAATTGACAGTTCGTTGCTTATATGGGAAATAGAAGGAAAGTGAAGTAGTTGATACAAACAAGCATACCATTTGGATTCTAGGTTTTCAAGAATTTTCCTGCTGTGTCCTGTTAAGTTACTGATTAATTTGTATTCCATTCGGGAAATATTTATCATAACTTTTCCTCCTTAATGACGGCAGCCCATTAAAGATATTAAATTAATTATTTTTAGGTCTGCCCTAAGAACACTTTTCATATCGAGAGCTTGTGCCGTTTCAAGACTTCATATATGTGCACATACTTGTGCCTTAGTACTTGTGTATGTACATCCTTTATGACTGCTAATATTTTGTTAAGAGAAAAAATACAACTCCAACCTCTGTGGGCACTTCGAAAAGGTGCTTAAATAAAACGAGCAACTAACTCAGTTATTATATCTTTGAAATCCCTCAATGAATTATTCATTATTCACACGTTATTTAGTCATTCCACCAGTAAAAATTACTTACTTAAATCAAACAATCACATCATTGACTAAGACAAAAATGGGCAAACGAGTATTCATTTCTAAATAAATAGCACATTCGAATAAATACGATATGACAGCCAAAAATTTTAATATATGCACATAAATATTTCCCAAAATTTACGGACTGAATTAATAAAACAGGAAAAGGCTATGAAGTATAGAAACACAAGGCGTAACTAAACTATTTACAAACCGGATCACAAGTCCATAAAGGAAAGCCACATTTTATCACCTAATTTTCTTGGAAAAATCCAAGTACAATAACGACTAGGGTTAAAAATGTAATAAACAATATTAAATGGAAGTATAAAGGAAATTTCTCTTTAATAAAAACACATTCTATTTCATTCCCACACACACGCCAGTATATAGAATATTCACAAAATGTGCACTGATTTAATATATGCTCTGATAGTGTCCTGTCCATTGGCCGACACTTTCTGTTTTCGAAAGTGAAAATAAAATTTATGGCCAACTCAAATCAAATGAAATGTGCTAAGTAGAGAAGTTCTTAAGCGACGCAATGCTCGAAGGACCAATGGTATTTATCATAATTTATGCACATATACATATATTGTATACAAATGTTTTAAGGTAAGCGTTATTTGAAAATAGTGAAATAAAATAAAATAAATTAAATTAAAATAAAATAAAATAAAATAAAATAAAATAAGCTAAAAAAAAACAAATCTAAGTAAAATAAAATAAGACAAAATAAAATAAGATAAAATAAAATTAAAATAAAACCAAGTAAAATAAAATAAAATAAATTAAATATAATAAAAAAATATTAAAAAATAAAATTAAATTAAATTAAAATTTAAATTAAAATAAAGTGCAATAAAATGAAATAAAGTAAAAAAAAATAAATTAAAATAAAATAAAATAAAATAAAATAAAATAAATTAAAATAAAATAAAATAAAACAAAATAAAATAAAGTAAAGAAATAAAATTAAAATAAAACTAAATAAAATAAAATAAAATAGCATAAAATAAAATAGAGTAAAATAAAATTATATAAAATAAAATAAAATAAAATAAAATAAAACAAAATAAAATAAAATAAAATAAAATAAAATAATATAAAATAAAATAAATAAGATAAAATAAAATAATATGAGATAAAATAAATAAAATAAAATAAAATGAAATAAAATAAAATAAAATAAAATAAAATAATATGAGATAAAATAAATAAAATAAAATAAAATAAATAAAATACAATAAAATAAAATAAAATTAAATAAAATAAAATAAAATAAAATAAAAAAAATATAATAAAATAAAATAAAATAAAATAAAATAAAATAAAATAAAATAAAATAAAATAAAATAAAATAAAATAAAATAAAATAAAATAAAATAAAATAAAATAAAATAAAATAAAATAAAATAAAATAAAATAAAATAAAATAAAATAAAATAAAATAAAATAAAATAAAATAAAATAAAATAAAATAAAATAAAATAAAATAAAATAAAATAAAATAAAATAAAATAAAATAAAATAAAATAAAATAATATCAAATCAAATCAAATAAAATAAAATAAAATAGATAAAAGAAATTAACAAAAAATTAATTTAAAAAAAATTAAATTAAATTAAATAAAAAAATTAAATAAAATAGAATAAAATAAATAGAATAAATGAAAATAAAATGAAATAAAATATAATAAAGTAAAATAATAAAAAATAACATGAAATAAAATAAAGTAAAATAATATAAAATAAAATAAAATAAAATAAAATAGTATAAAAAAATAAGACAAAGTAAAATAAAATAAAATAAAATAAAAAAAATTATATTTAATATAGTAATATATTAACATATTAATATATATATCAGGAAAAATAAAAAATAAACTTACTAGAAAATGAGCCACCCTAAAAATGTGTAGTGTAACCAAAATCTGTGTGCAAACTTTTTGATGTTAAATGCGTAAGTGATGAAAGTTTTGTTATTTACTATTTTTTTAGTGGCTCGTTAAGTGTCATTCATTTACGCACATTCAAGCAAATTATGTTTGGTATACGCGGCACTGAAGCTTATCGTCAGCCCTTAAGCCTGTTTTTGTTTATAATTTTAGCAAGAGGAATATTTTTCAATGCTTCAAATAAGTTTCGCCAAAAATAGCAACAAGTTAACTTTATTTATTGATTGATTAACCCTTTCTCTACATTTCCCTTGAAAAGATATTTATTTTGAGAGGATTTGTTTTTATAAGCGCCTGAAAGAATACTACAATTAAAGTTTGAAGGCAGTTTCTGTTATTTGCATGGTTGGTGAAATTCTGCTTATGTTTTTCATTGTTTATTTACTTAATTAAGCGAAAACTATTGACAGCGTAATAATAATGAGCTAAAAAAAACAGCACGATACCTATTAGGCCAGAAATTTATGCTTCAATTAAAGTAAAATTAATAATTAAATAAATTTTAAAATTTTCTATGTAAAATCAATAATGAAGTAAGAAATTTTTTCAGTGAAATTTCAATGACATATTGTTTTTCTTAAGACTTAAATGATCTAGGTGCCTTTTACACTCAAACTTAAATCCAGACATTCCCACATCAAATTTTTTAACCCTTCTCATTCTAGGCATTTTCAGCTAATCGCTACCTTGTATTGCTCACTTTTACCTCGCCCATATGTATATATGTAGACTAATATCCACCCAGCATATTTAGTTTTCTAACAAAAAGCTCCCAGCGGAGCTTATTAGTACTAAGTAAAGTATTAATGGATGCTGCAAAAGCTGGTTTGGAATAAAAAGATTAAGTGCTATATACGCCTAGGCGATTTGTAATGGAGTGAGTATAAGGAAAGAGAATAACAGTGGAAAAAAATATAATAAGTAAATATATATATATATGTATGAGTAAAAGCAGTGGCATCGCTCGGGAGTTATAAGCGAAGGGATATTGGAATTCACTTGGAAGATCTATTTTGAAAAGGAGGTAAGGCGAAGTGGTGAATAATGCTTGTCTTCGAGAGAAAAGTAGAGCTGACACCGAAAGAAATAAATGGTAATAAATATAATGGAGAATATAGTGTTCCGGGCAAGCAGAGACAAGTATACGCATAAAGATTGAAAATTAGGTAAAGTCAGGAAGAATGTTGGATTAAGAGATAAAATATCGGATAAGGATTTAAATGGAATAGAATAATACCAGAAAAGGTAGATATTGAAATGCAGAAAAACATAATTCAGTTGGCATAAAAATCGATATAAAAGAAACATAAATATACAGATGAAAAATAAATAAAGATAAAGACGGTGAAATAATTTGGAAGTGATATAAAAATTAAAATATTGAAAATAGCGAATAAAGTGTGAAATATAAGTACCAAAAGGTACTTATATGAAGAAGAAGACTACAGCTAAAGGGGTGAGGAAGGATTTTTTTACATAATTTGTGTTAAATTAATTTTTTTAATTTTTTTTAGTTGCAAATACTGCTTACAAAATTATTTTTTTGGACAAAAAGTTCGAATTTTAGTTTAAAAAAATATTAATTTAAAAAATTTTTCGACATTAAATTTCTTCTTCTTCCTTTAAAAAAATTGTAACACATAACAATGCAGGTCAAAAAGTCAGACAAATACCAAAAAAAAAAAAAAAAAAAAAAAAACTATACACTTGATTGCTTCATCGCCTCAATGCCAACGGCGACTTTGCTGTCATTGCTTGTCGGCATACAAAAATCAAAACGAAATTGACAAACAAAATCTGATGCAGCAACTGTGAAGTAAAGAGAGTGAGAGAGAGAGTGAGAGAGAGTTTTAGAGACAAAAATTGTGTAGAGAAAAATATAGAGATAGAGACGGAAGAATAGATTGTGAAATCAAATTCCCTAAAGTGACATAAAAATACTTCTTTTTTACACACAGATGTGGGTACATACATACACATGTGTGTGTATAGCTGTATACATTTATGTATGTACACATGTACTTATATATGTATTTACTACAAGCATGTAAGCATACACACATATGTATAAGACTGGAAACATTTTTTTCCTTTTCGTGTAATAATAAGGCATGCCATGAAGAGTGATATGAAAAAGGCTTGTTGTCTAAGTGATACGTGTGGGCTGATTCGAACTGAGGCCGAGTAATAAAAACCTTAGCAGCTGGAGCAGAACAATAGTCAGCCAGCAGGGTATACGTGTAGTTGCCGAGTCAGCACACTTGAGCAGTTAGTCAGTTGACCAATTGACCACTTGGTTTGGTAGCAATAACCAAATCAAAAGCAACAACATAAACAAAATAAAGAAAATAACAAAATCAAAAAAACAACAACAAAATCAAAAGCAACAACAAAATAAAGAAAACAACAACAATTCATAGTAAAAAAATTGCTAAACCATTAAAGTCAGCCTACACAAATTACCTGCTAGAGCAGAGGAAGAGTAAAGAAAGAGAAGAAAAATGTTTTAGAAATGCATATAAAATAATAGTAAAAAGAAAAATGAAAAGAGAGTTGGAAATGTTACGTTTACATGTATGCGTAAGATTTTAAGCAAACACATACAAACGTGTATGCAAATGTGAAGAGTAGAACACTCTTGCAGACAGTCACATATGGTAAAGGCCAAGCCAGAAAATGCTATAAAAATTTAAGTTTACAATGCGGTAACTTCAAATGATCAACCTTTGGAGTATTCTCGCCCATACAGGAGCACATAAACAGGCAGAGAAGGCAGAGGAAGCATACATATATATAGAGTTTTAGTCAAAAACCACCTTGAATGCTTTCTGCATATAAAATACTCAAGAAAATTAGTAAAAAAAAAGAGTCTCAGAGGTTGGCGCGTTGGGTGGAGAGCTTCTTTTTTGTTGTCTTTTAGGCTACTGATTGCATAGTTTTTAGTTGATTGGAACTCAAGTGAATTGGCTGAGATTGAATGAATGTCTCGTGCTGAAAAAACAATTTTATAGCAAAAATAACCGTAACCTTGAGAAAGGGTAAGTGATGGAAGAAATTAAAAAAATCGAAAATAAAGCACGAAGTCCATTTTCACTGCTTCCCCAACCACTTAGAAAGCTTCTCACTCTAACACTCTTCACTACTAATCCGTTCTTTCGTTGGTGACTCCAAATCAGCACATGCCAAACTCACTTCCTGTTGAGTGAGCGCTCCACTAATAGACCACAAAAAGACGACTTTCTGTTTGTGGTATTGTTGAGACAATTCATATTCAGAGGCTTCTCTTGAGGCCAATTTTTCAGCAACCAAATCTTCCACCTTAGACTGGAACAGCTGGTAATCATTTGCTACGAGGTTTGGTCTATAAGCTGTATGCATTATGTCCTCCTAACCAAGCTCTTGGAGCCTCTGGTGAGTCACTAACGATGTGTGTGCTCTGGCGTTGTCCTGGTGTAACACAATTCCTTTGCAGTTTGCAACAGCTGAGCGGTTCTGGGAGATTGTTTCATTCAGTTGTTGCAACTGCCCACAGTACGAGTCCGAATTAAGAGTTTAACCGGAGGGGGAACAGCTCATAGTGGATAATTCTTTACCAATTCCATTAAACATACAACAAAACCTTCCAGGTTATCAATCCTGGCTAGCAGGCCGTTTGTGCGGAAGGCAATTAGAAGGCAGAAGAGCTGATGCCCACTGACTCGACAGTCCCCATCCAATGGCTCAAAACTTTCAGATGCTTTTTATAACACTTTCCATGTAGGACAAAGCACTTGTGTGTCTGTTATGTCCCTCTTCCTACCAAGAGGTTAATTTGGTCCTTGTGTTGAAGCTTCCGCCCTATACAAAACCTCTAGAAAATTATTGTGATGTCACTTTTTGCCAATATTTTTTTTATCATTCTTAAATGGCCTCTACCTAGAGTCTTTAAGAAACTGATTTCCAAAAGGTTAACTCGATAGGAGCGCAAGACGAGGTTTGACTCACGTCCTTATTAGGCAACACGTTCAGAGTCGATCAGCGTAATTAAAGAGTCGCTCTTCAACTATTTCTGTTGAGTGTCACTTTCTTCTCTCTTAAAATCAGGAAGTAAGTAGAATTTCTACTTATAATTCGACTCCTGTGGCTCCTAGTGATCATATTTTTTTCCAAACAGCGACACCTACCGAGAGAGATATGGAGAAAGAGGAAGAGAGCGAGAAAGAGAGAGAGAGAGAGATTAAAAAAGAGTGAGATGGAGAGAGCGGGAAAGAGTGAGAGAGCGAGAAAGAGAGGGAGATAAGGAGATCAAAAACGAGAAAAAGAGAAAGAGCGAGAATGATTGAGAGCAAGAAAGAGTGAGGAAGAGCGCAGTTTCGCTGATAAACCCGCACATTACTTTCTGTGGTGTTTAATCGTGAATGATGTGCCTTAGATGCGGAACACTCTGCTTCTAGTTCCTCATTTAAAATTTTTGATCTAATACTATCTCCGCCTACCCAATCTGCCACTCTCTCAGACAATTTACTCAGTAACCTTAGCTAAGGATTTATGGATGCAAATGGACTTTCCCTTTTGATTTTCTGATGTCTTTCTTTTTTTTTCTGTAGTATTGAAGCTATTTTAGATTACACTTCCCTTCTGAGTAAAACCAGTTCCAGAAGCTGACTCAGGGAGTACGATGCCGCAGAATACTACATAACTATATCTCAGCTCCCGATCTCAGAGGTCTAACCACCACGCTTTGAGCATCCTTTTCGTTCACACCCGTAGAGTTATTGCTTCCAGTCACTTTATGGCCATAACTTAACTGCTCTTTAGAAAACCCTTTAATTGTTTCAACATAATTGAGTATGTGTGAACGCCAAAGCGACAAATTTATAACTTCATTTCCAAAGCTGATTGATCTGCCTGAACACATTCTTATACAGAGCTCTAACTGCATCAGCCCTTGGATTCTCGGAACAATTTTTTTTTATTAAAAATGTCAATAAACATGGGCTTAAATCCTTTAGCTGGTCC
>JAWMAG010000003.1:21942500-21990000 GCA_037013455.1 Ceratitis rosa | reverse complement strand
AAACTATGGCAAGAAATTTGTGTCATACAAAGTGCCACGTATAAAGGTGAAAGTGCGACAAGAAAAAATAGAGAATTGGTACGCTTGCTCGCGAGCAAACGGCATGGCGAAGAATCGTTTCGATATGCCCATGCAGTATTGCTTGAAGAATGTGACGATCCAACCAAAACAGCGACTTACCGACGAGGAAATGGCCCGAGTGAATTTGTACTGCTTTCGTTTTTGTGACGACACACAGGAGGTGTATGTTGTGCCGCATCAACTGAAGAACGTACGTGAGGTAATACCACCCAAAACGGAAATCTGGCCATGGCATCAACGTTATGTATCGCTAGGTTCCGATTATATAATGATACAAAATACTGAAGGCAAACTCGACCAAATTTTAGAGATAACGAACTTGAATCGTTTTCTACAACCCGAACCCTTCGATCCAGAGAAGAATATCTGTTTAAAATGTAATGCTAAATTTTCGAAAATCACAGAATTGCTGGTACATGAGAAGCTGAACTGTGGCGAGGATATTGAGGTGCTCACGCTGGAGAAGGATGATGTGTATAACGTGCATGGGAACATACCCATTCAACATCCAGGGTTTGAGTCGAAATTTTATTGCCTTTGTAGTGAGTAGTGAGTAGAAGATAAGTGTTTTTGCTATTGTGTATTTTGAAAAAAAAAAATCAATAAATTCTGTATGTATGTATGTATGTTTATCCTCATAAATAAAACAAAAAATGTGACAAAAAATGTCTTCTCTTCCTTGTATGTTTAATTGTATTTTTACTATCTGATGCAACTAAAAATAACAATGAAATGAATGATTTTTACTTTAGGCAACTTGTTCCAGAACTAGTCATGGACTAGTTTTAAGTAGCTCAAAACTACTGCAATATGGTTTTCTTTAGCAGAACATTGAAATACGTTTTATTAATTTTTTTCTGTCCACGAAATTTCATTTATATATGTATGTGCGTATATTCTATACATATATGGTATATACACATGTATATAACGAAAAATGCATAGACACATATGTCTATTAGGGTTTTCCCTTGATTTGTATTATGTCTCTTTCTTTTTTTCGTTTGAAAACCGGAAAAGATGTACATACTTACATATACATACATACATACATAAGTATTTGCCTAAACTGCATAAAAGAAACATAGAGTGAGAGCGCTGAAAACAATGGGAATAGGTATACACATTCATTTAGATACCCTTGAAAATACCTAGTCAAAGAGATAAAAGAAAGAGTGTGACAAACAAGTTTAGAGGGTGATTAAAATAAATGTAAATATGTGAATACAGTAAAATGCATAAAACTGCAATGTAAAATATTTGTATAGCCTTAAAAAGAGAATACACACATAACGAATATAATTACTCAATACAGGTAGACATTTAAGTAGTAGAATTTTATCTCTGCTATTTATACTACATGTAAAACGGTTAGCTATTTTAACAGCCAAAACAAGCAACCTAAATTTAGCAAAATAAGACAAAGATATGTACTAAGACGATGAACTACAACATCCAAAGGTTCAGGTAAATGTCCAGGTATGCAAAAACGAGAAATATGGAAAACAGCGTATATTAAAGGAAATTTTTGTTTTCACTGAATTTTAATATGTACATATGTCAAAAGAAGCAATCATTCGAATATTTATTATATTTTATTTTCTTTTTCATTTATTTCTATAATATATATTTTTGTTTCAAATCTGCTATTTTTTAATTTATTTTATTTTTAACTTATTCTTTTTTTAATTCTTTAAGCTGTTTTATTTGTTTTGAAATTATTCATTTATTTTATTTAGTCTTAGAATTTAACTTAATGTAAATTTACTTCATGGCAATTCTTGTAAATTAGCATAACTGATTCTTTTAAATTCAATTTAATTAAATAAACGTTAACATAATTTTATTTAATATCTTGAAATATAATTATTAACTTTAATGCAAACTAATTTTAACATTTTTCAATAATTCTATTCAATCTAGCTAAATATTTGTTAATTTATTTTATTTCTTTCATGTAATTTTGAATAATTTTATTTTATTTAAGATTACTTTAATAACATATTATTTTATTTTACACTATCCTTTCTATATTTAATAAAACAATTTAATTTCCTTTGGCTTAGTTTAATTTACTTCCTTTATTTTCTTAAATTTTATTGTTTTATTAATTATTTTTTTTGTCATACTTTATTTTATTTAAATATATTTTATTTTGTGTTAATTATGAATTTAATATATTTTATTTCATTTAAAATAATTTAAATATTTTTAATTAATATCTTTCTTTTATTTTATTAAATTGTATTTTATTTTGTTTAATTTTTCTTTATTTTTTTTACTATTGTATTTCTTATTTCATTGTATTTTATTTATTTTTAATTTATTTGTTTCATATTAAATAAAAAAATGTATTTTATTTCATTTTATTTTGGTTTTCTTATAATATTTAGCTTAATTTGATGTTTATTTTATTTTATTTTACTCCATTTTAATTTATTCTAATTTTTTTTGTTTTTTTTTTTTAGTTTTACTTTATTTTATTTTTTTTTATTTTCTTTTATTTTAATTTATTCTTTTTTTTATTTTTTTTTATTTCATTTTATTTTATCTTATTTTTTTTTATTTTATTTTATTTCATTTTATTTTATTTTGTTTTATATTATTTTATTTTAATTTATTTTATTTTAATACATTTTTTTCTACTTTCATTTAATTTATTTTATTTCATTTCATTTTATTTTATTTTATTTTATTTCGTTTTATGTTATTTTATTTTATTTTAATTTTTTATATTAATATAGTTAAATTTATTTTATTTTATTCATATTATTTTTTTATTTTATTTGCTTTTATTTTAATTTTTTTATTTCATTTTTTTATTTTATTTTATTTTATTTTATTTTATTTTATTTTATTTTATTTTATTTTATTTTATTTTATTTTATTTTATTTTATTTTATTTTATTTTATTTTATTTTATTTTATTTTATTTTATTTTATTTTATTTTATTTTATATTATTTTATTTTATTTTATTTTATTTTATTTTATTTTATTTTACTGTTATTTAATTTATTTTATTTCATTTTATTTTATTTTTTCTTTTATTACTTTTTATGTTACTTTCATTTAATATGTTTTATTTTATTTCATTTCATTTTATTTTATTTTATTTTATTTTATTTTATTTTATTTTATTTTATTTTATTTTATTTTATTTTATTTTATTTTATTTTATTTTATTTTATTTCGTTTTATTTTATTTTATTTTATTTTATTTTATTTTATTTTATTTTATTTTATTTTATTTTAGTTTATTTTATTTTACTTTATTTTATTTTATATAGTTTATTTATTTCATTTTATTTTGACTCATTTTATTTTATTTTAATTTCTTTTCTTCTATTTTATTTTATTTTCTTTTATTTTATCTTATTTTAATTTACGTTATTTTATTATATTTTATTTTATTTTATTTTATTTTATTTTATTTTATTTTTTTTTTATTTGATTTTATTTTATTTTTTTCTTTTTATATAATTTATTAATTTCACTTTATTTTTACTTATTTTATTTTATTATATTTTATTTTATTTTATTTTATTTTAATTTATTTTATTTTGACTCATTTTATTTTATTTTAATTTCTTTTCTTCTATTTTATTTTATTTTCTTTTAGTTTATTTTATTTTAATTTACTTTATTTTATTATATTTTATTTTACTTTTATTTAATTTATATTATTTTATTTTCTTTATTTTATTTTATTTTACTTTATTTTTTCAATTTAGCAGTCTTTCATATTATTGTATTTTATTTAATTTTAACTTATTTATTTCATATTAAATAAGAAATTAGTTTTATTTTATTTTATTTTATTTTATTTCGTTTTTTTATTTTATTTGTTTTTTTTTTTATTTTATTTTTAATTTTTTTTTTTATTTATTTTATGTTATTTTAATTTCGTTTATTTAATGTTATTTCATTATTATTAATTTTTATTGGTTGATTTATATTTGATTTAATTTAATTTATTGTGTACTATTTTTTGTATTTAATTTACTAATTAATTTTATTTTATTAGTTGTTAAACTATTCGACTAATTAAAGTCGTAGTTACTTTATTTACGATCTTATTAAGGTTTTTCAAAGAGGCAAGAGGAAATTTATAAGAGCAAATGGAAGCCGCTTTCCTTTTTACATTAGTCTCTTTTTTCTCACTCTTCCTCTCTTCCAACTCACCACCAAGGCACATGAAATTGGGCTCAGCTCGTAGCACTTTAGTTGTAATTTAGCTGTGGTGCATGGAATATCTTAGTGCTTAAGTTACAAACACTTTTGGATTTCAATAAATTTAAAGTTAAAGTGACTCGCCCTCTATCGTAGAATGTTCTCTACAGAATCCTATAGATACCGGGAAACTAAGAAGCTTCGAACTTTCTGCCATTATATAGCAAAAGACTATGATGAAGGTTGCTGGTTTTGTTCTAGTACGACGTTAAAAAGTGCTCCGTTGTGGAAGCACTGGGGACCGGGGAGAAAGATTCACGAAATGTTTGCATACAGCGAGGTAGGGAAGAGTAGAGTAAAAATAATTTACTCAAATGGCGGAAAATATATAGTGCCATGCCATGACAGCACGAACATAATGGCAGGTAGAGCGTGGTATTACCTCGTACCGCATCTGGTGACCAAGCTATTTTACGACCGTGCACGAGTGCACCTTAAATTAACATATTATTATAAACTTAATGAAACTACGTTCTTTAAATGTACCAGCTCTGAGTTAGCCTTGGAGCATCATTTGGATATAGCAATAGCTGCCAACACAATTACAGTGCTGATAAATAGTAAATGTTCTTCTTATATGAAGAGAAATAGAATCGCAAACTGTAGCCTGGTACACATCAGAGTTCATGCGCGACGTGAGCCGAGGGAATTTGACGAAGCTGAGAAGTACATGCTGCCTTTGCAGTACCGCTTAATGAAGAAATTCGCTAGACCACAAACTGAGATCACCGCAGATGATGTGAATAAAGAAAATTGCTTCTTCTTTCAACCTTGTCTACGCGCCAAACACCTTATATTGACGGTGCCTTACAACTTGTCATCTGTTTCCTCTGATGGTCAACTGTTGGGTAAAATGTATTTAATACTTAACGATTACAAAGGAGATATCGATAACATATTAGAGATAACAGACGATAGTGAGTTGTTTTTGCCAGATTTCGATGAGGTTAGGTGCGATGAGTGCAACGGGGAATGCGAGGAAAGTCTTAGTCTGGTGGTACACAGGGCTCTCAAATGTGGAAGTGACTTTGAAATTGTAATGCTTGAGAGCGATGAATATGAGAATGACAACATCAACAAGAGCTCAATTGATCGCGGTAATGTGCAGGATGTAGAAAATATTGATAAGGAGATCGGTTATGGCACCCATGTGTGGGATATATATATGAAAGAAGATGCTACATCAGATGAAGATGAAGATGATGATGAAGATGATGATGAAGATTATGATGAAGATGATGATGAAGAAGAAGATGAAGATGAAGACGAAGATGATGATGAAGATGAAGTTGATAATGAAGATGAAGATGATGATCAAGATGAAGATGATAATGAAGATGAAGATGATGATCAAGATGAAGATCAAGAGATCAAACTCAAGGAAGGGGAAGGGGATAAAAACGAAAACAAAAACGAAACACAAGATGAAAAGGAAAAGGAGCGTGAAAATGCTGATTTCGTTACGGCCGAGGCGAAAATTGCAGAAGAAAGCAAAGGTGAAGACTATGTTGAAGATAAAGACAGAGATCAAGTGAAAAACGGAATGGCGAATCAACCTGACAGCGATAGTGATGACAGCGATTTTGTATTTTTATAAAAAGTAAGCGGTTATAGTTAAATTAATTTCATTTTATTATAAACATTTTATTGATAATTATATTATTTTTTTATTTAATTAATTTTCATTTGTATTAATAAATTTAATTAACTTAATTTCAATTAATATGAGTAAATTTTATTTTTTTCTTATATAATTTTACTTCATTTGATTTTTATTTTTTATAAATTTATTTCTATTTTCTTTTAACTAACTTATTTCGTTTTATTACGTATTTGTTTAATTTTTCACTTCTTTGTATATTTTAATTTATTTAAGTTTGTTTTATATAATATTATTCTAAATAGTTTTAATTTGATAAATTTTTACTTAATTTTTTATTTAATTTTTTTTTATTGTATTTCACCGTTCGACATGACATTTGTTTTTCGTCCTAGTTTCCGAAAATATTTGATTTTTTCGTGGGTCAGAAAAAAAGTTGAATTTTGTCGGACGGTGTATTGTAAATATTTTTAATATATAACTTTATTATTTCTTTGTTTTCTATTTAGTTTAAATTTTTGATATTTAAAATTTTTATTTAACATTAAATTGAATGCGTATTATATTAATTAATTTTATTTTCGTACATTTTTGTACAACTTTTCATATTCACATATTGTATTTTATTTTATGCTATTTTAGTTAATTTTATTTTCGTCACTTTTCTCTTTTACAAATATATTTTATTTTATATTAATTTGTCTTTTTTTATTTCATTTGATTTACATTATATTATTTTAGTTTATTTCACTTTGCTGTATTTTTATTTCTTTTATTTTGGTTTTATATTTTATTCTATTTCATTTTGTTCATTTAATTTTATTATTTTCTTATGTAAATTTTTTATTAAATGTATTTTAATTTCATTTGAATTTAATTCAATTTCGTTATTGTTTTTAAATTTATTTTATATTAGCTTTTAAATATTTTTTTAGTTAACCTTAAATTGTGTTCTTTTTTTCAAACTATAATCTTTTTGTTTAATTTTGAATTAATTATTCAAAAAAAATTTTTTTTATTTTTTTATTGTTTGGTTTTATTTTTTATTATATTTTGTTTTATTTTATATTAATTTAATTCTTATTATTTTACTATCCTTATATTTATTTTTATATTTAATTTAACTTAATTTCATTTTATTTTTTGATTAACATTTTTTTTACTTTTATTTAATTAATTTATTTGTGTGTTTTTTCTTTGTTTTTTTTTATTAATTTTACTTTATCATGTTTTTATTTCGATTTTGTACTATATTATTTTATTAAATTTTTTATTTCATTATTTTTTAGGTCCCTGCACTGTGTGAATAATAGTTTGTCTACGGAGAGTTTTTATTAAAGTGTGATTGCTAATGTTGTAAGAAGATAACGGATTAATAGAAAATGTGTCAATTTTGAATTTTGAAAGTAAACTAGATTTAAAATTAATTATAATATTAAAATATTTAGTGAAAATTTAAAAAAAAAATAGAATACAAAAATATTGGCAGAAAAATATAAATATATATATTTGTATTCAGATTTTATGCGTACAAACATTAGAATTAGAAATAAAAATTTCTGATGCTTTTGTTGTAACAAATTATTCCAGAATTTTCGTAGTACAAAATATATATATTTTTTGTCTTAAGAATGCCAAAGAATTTATATTGTATATTTTTACTGGACAAACAAATATAATTAAAATAAAATGTATTTAAAAATTTCAATATTATTTTTAATTATAATGTATGTATATGCAATAAAATAGGAAGGTACTAAAAATTGTAAAGAATAAGAAAAAAATAAAGAAACTAAAATTAAATTTAAATATTGAGTTTCTTTCACTAAAAAAGGCCTTTATTTGTGCGTATTTTTTATTTCAAAAGAAAAAACTCAGTAACAAAAAAAAACTAAAATTTTCCTCATTATCGAAATATACGTATATTCCTTTGGGTTAGAGGAAATCCGGAATGAGATACTTTATTGTCCATTTCCTTCTTCGATTAAGTCTCTTTTGAGCCTCCTTGAACTATTTTTCAATTAATTTTCTACTGGGAGTATGCCGAAATTTCCTACTGGGTTATAACTTCTTGCCAATTCCTACGCCTATACCATCCTTTGTATGTTTATATATTTACGTATACATGCACATATGTTAGGCAGCTAAAAACCAACAGTTATTAAAATGCAATTCAAAGAGAACTAAAAATGAGCAATAAATGCAGCTGGATTGTAATGTGTGTATACATAAAATATGTATGTACATATGCATGTGCTATGTATGTACATATGTTTGTTGCGATAGTCCAGGCAACACATCTATGCGTGAAATTTAGGAAAATATGTACGAAATAATGTGCATATGTATGTATATAAATAAATATTGGTAGGAAGAAACATAAATGCATGTGTGTATGAACATGTACATATGTATGTATATATATTTCGATTGAGAAAGAACCCCCGAAGTATGATGGGAATTTCAAAAAAGAACAACGTGAATGTTTATATGAATCAGATTATCAGCTGCTTGGCAGTTCTAACATTCACACAGTGGCTTCCAAACTTTGAAGACTTTTAAAAGTACAATAAGGGAAGATACAAATATTATAAAATCAACCATAAATTATATTGGCCATAGGATATTTACTGCTATGCAAAGTATATATTAATTTTTACAATCCCCACATTTTTGAAGCATAAAAGGCTCTTAAAGTTTAAAAAACTAAAGAATGCTCTACCGTAAACCAACTCGGACAAAATGCTGTAATTTTTGTAGTGTAAAAATCATTTCAAAAATACTAATATTGGATTAATAGCGTTCTGTAATATGAAGTACTAAAAAATGTTTGGTACTAAAAATTTTATAGCAATAATATGCCAGATTAAAATACTAAAAATTTTAATTATGACAATTTGAATAAAAATTAAAGTAAAAAAGTAGTAAAAAAATAATTAAAAAAAAAAATAAAATTCAAATGCTTTAAATTTAATAATACTTAGAATTTTAAAGTACTAATATTTTTAAGGTTCTTAAAAAATAGATTTAGTAAGTACTAAAAACTCAACGAAATTAAAAGCATTAGTACTAAAAATTTAAAATTACTAAAAATTTCAATGTACTAAAAATGTCAAAGTACTAAACATTTAAAAGTACTAAAAATTACAAAATACTAAAAATTTCATGGTACTAAAAATTCAAAAGTACTAAAAATTTAAAAGTACTAAAAGTTTTAATGCATAAAAAATTTAGATGTACTAAAAATTTAAAAGTACTAAATACTTAAAATTACTAAAAATTTCAATGTATTAAAAATTTAAAGGTACTAAAAATTTCAAAGTACTAAAAACTTCTATGTACTAAAAATTTAAAAGTGCTAAAAATTTAAAAGTACTAAAAATGTAACAGTACCAAAAATTTAAAAGCACTAAAAATTTAACAGTACTAAAAATTTCAATGTACTAAAAATGTCAAAGTACTAAAAAATTTAAAAGTACTTAAAATTTTAAAATACTTTAAGCTAAAGACGAAAATAATTTTACGGTTCCGAAAAATTTTAGAATGAATTTAAAAAAACTATTAAGTTTTCAGAATTTAAATTCTAAAAAATTTCAGGTACTAAAAATTTTAAGTATAAAAAAGAACTGGAAGCTCACAAACTTTTAGTCAGCGAATTCGAATTCACGGCATTCTAACCGAAGTAACAAAAACAATATTATTGAATCTTCCATTGCTACTCTCGTACTAGTTGGCTGTGCGAGCTTGTGCTCCATGAAACTTTAAACGCTTCCTATATCTGTCGTTAATTTATTCAATTTTTGGCAAAAAAAAAAAATGTCATCAACCCTAATTTTTGCTGCCCACAATTTCATCTTTCTCTCATGTCAATAATTACTTTAATCTCTTTAATTTAATTCTGTTACATTTTTTAAACCGCCTATCTTTCGTCTGCATCTGTTTGTCAAGTGACATTGAAGAGGCATTAAGTATTTGGGCCATTAACTGACGGCTAATATGTTTGGCCTTGATAATATAATAAATATATAAACACATACATACATACATATGTACACACATAACAAGGCGTCACTGTTTGGTTATGAAAATAACGAGGCAGGAATTCCTCAGTTATAAATATGAATATACACACATACATACATACATATGTGTGATAACATAAATATATAATACATATATGCACATACATATACTGGTGAGTTGCTCATAGCTTTTGTTCCAAATTGTCTAGACAAGAATTCATTAAGAAAAAAACCTTTGAAAATTTCACTGGCAATTCGAAGTTGTATACGAGTACAAATATATTTTAATCTGGCATATTATTGCTCTCTTAATGCATACATACCTATAATAAATACATACTCATACATATTTATATACAAAATTTCACATAATCGCTCCTTGAAAGGCTTTAGCAAATTTGTGCTTATTAACCAATACCGAAATAAATTTAGCTCAAATAGCTTCAATAAGCATTTAACATATACATATATGATATATATATATATATGTATACATATATGTACATCATATATCTGTGTGCGTATTTATCAGTGTCGAAACGTGTCTGTCATACAAGTTGAGTGCTTTTGATTTGGCTTAATAGATTAGGATATTTTATCAAGTGAGAAAGGGCCAACGTGAGAATAGATGGTGATGAGAAATTAAATGGAAAATTAGTTGAAAATTGTTTTGATTTTTGCTTTAAATGTTTTTCAGGAAAGCTACACTTTTTATCTCTGCACCAGAGTGTCTTCAAGAGATCCTTGAAGAATCTATAAATATGTATTAGGTCAAGTAATCAGTTCGTTCGGTTTTTATCTAAGAGATGGCGTTATTGTCCATAGTACTAGTGTTACGTGTCGCATCATATCATACTATACGGCGCTGAAAACGTGTTTATTCGCGCTAAAAGTTTGTCCTCGACAGTTTTTCGATTGATTGACTCAGTACGTTGTGAGCGCTCGTCAAAAATGGACACCAGCAAAGAGAAAATTCGCTAAATTTTACAATTTTTCTTCGATCAAGGCGAAAAAGTAGCCAAAGCGGCTGAAAAAATTAATTTAGTTTATGGGCCCGATACTGTAAACGAGCGTGTATCACAAAAGTGGTTTGCTAGGTTCCTTTCCGGTAATTTCGATGTCAAATATGCACCACGCGTCGGGAGTCCTGTCGTCGAAAATTGCGATAAAATCATGGAAATAGTGGAAACAGACCGTCACGTGAGCACTTATTTAATTCCTGAGGAACTAAAGATAAGCCAGAAAATCGTTTGAAACCATTTGCATAACCTTCGATTCAAAAAGAAGCTCGATGTTTGGGCGCCACTCGAACTAACGCAAAAAAACGAGATGGACCGAATTTCCATCTGCGAATTGCTGCTAAATCGCAACAAAATCGACCCATTTCTGAAGCGTATGGGGAATGCTGATGAAAAGTGGATCACTTACAGCAATGCCAAATGAAAACGGACATGGGCGAAGGTCAGTGAGGCGGCACAAATGCTCTGCAAGCCACCATTGACGGCCAGAAAGTTTTTGTTGTGTGTTTAGTGGAATTGGCAAGGAATAATTGACTATGAGCTGCTCCCTTATGGACAAACTCTCAATTCGTCTCTTTGAATTAAGCCCAGAAGGACCCAGCTTTGGCCAACAGGAGGTGAAATGTGTCTAAAAGGTCTAAAAGGACTGGCCGGAAGTTCCGAGTTGGAGTTTTTTATGCGTCCACCTTCGAACCTCGCAACAAATAATTACTATCTGTTATTATTTATGGTAAATGATTCTGTGTGATGAAGAATTGGCCTGAAGAGAAGCCTGTGAAAATCGATTGTTCCAATTTTTTTTCCATGGGTGCATGGGTTGCGGGGTGTAATCCTGTGTATGCTGTTACAGTTGCGAGGCTATACTCAATTCCAACTCTTGCGTCCACGTCGCGCACCATGGCAACGTGAGCAACCCTTATGCAAGATGCGGTAACCAACCCGTGTGGAGCCTTGGGTCACGGCTCCGTCTTATTCGGTTTAAGGGTCCGCTGAAGTCTAATTGCAGTGTCTGTCTGTGGGTCTTGAAGCAAGCGGCTCGCTATATAAATGTGTAAAAACTTTAAACTGACTCGCCTAGCGAGGTTGTGCGCTGGGTTTGGGACACGCTACGTAGAAACAAGCTCCAATGAAAAATTTTAAAATGTCTAGGATGGCATACCCCCTTTCTGTTGACGACTCCGCAAACCAATTAAGGATCACGATTTGAGGACATGCACATGTAATGTCCGGTCTCTTAATTGGGAAGGTGTCGCTGCCGAGCTGATTGATGTTCTCCTAAGAATAAAGACTGACATCACCGCCGTCCAAGAAGTGCGATGGACTGGACAAGGGCGAAAACTAGTATGTTCTTGTGACATTTACCACAGCGGCCATATAAAGGAGCGCAATTTTGGTGTCGGATTTGTGGTGGGGGAGAGGCTCCGTCGTCGACTACTGGCATTCACCCCGGTGAATGAGCTTCTCGCCACAATCCGCATCAAAGCAAAATTTTTAAACATACCGTTTATTTGCGTCCACGCACCGACGGAAGATAAAGATGATTTGGCCAAAGAATTCCTTTTATAAGCGCCTAGAGCGTACTTATGAGCGCTGCGCTTGGCGATTTTAATGTCAGGATGGGCAAAGCAACCTTGCGATCGACCACAACACGCGCGGGATGGGATATATACCGAGAGCTGAAGAGGGAAGCAAGGCGCGTCTGCAGACAAAAAAGAAAGAGACCGAAAAGCATGAGTATGAAGAGCTTGAAAAGCTGACCGACAAGGGTAATGCTCGAAAATTCTTTGAGAAGACACGACGACTTACAGAAGGTTTCCAGACCGGAGTAGACTTCTGTAGGACAGAAAGAAGTGATCTAGCATATTGAATTTATGGAGGGAGCACCCCTCCAGCCTGTTGAATAGCAGTGAAAATGGAGTATCCGGAGATGGTGAGCCCAAAACCCCAATCCGCAGCCGATGGAACGATGAACTGTACGAGTTATACGGCGACATTGACATACTTTAGCGAATGAAGAGACAGCGACTACGCTGGCTAGATCATGTGGTCCGAATGGACAAGAATAATCCAGCTCTGAAAGTTTTCGATGCAGTTCCCGCTAGAGGAAGCTGAGGATGAGGCAGACCTCCACTCCGTTGGAAAGACCAGGTAGAGAAGGACCTGGCTGTACTTGGTATTTCCAATTAGCGCCAGGCAGCAAAAAGAGGAACGAATGACGCAATGTTGTTAACTCGGCTATAATCGCGTAAGCGGTGTCTACGCCAGTAAAGTAAGTCAGCAAGTATGATTTGGTCTGATGAAGAATTGGTCTCAAGAGAAGCCTGTGAAAATCGATTGTTGCAATTTTTTCCCAATGGGTATATTGGTACAAGGGTTGCTATGAAAGAGGTATAATATATTAGCTCCTAAATGGCAAAAAGTTAATGGAAGCAACATAACCGACCAGACCATTCAAAGGCAGAGACGTTCTCATTCCTCGCATCCATTTCATTAAATCCTATACTCGTTTCCAATTCAAGCGACTAGAATTTTCTGTTCGACTAGCGTTTGCAATCACTATCGCGAAGGTTCACGGTCAATCTATGGAATTATGTGGTCTTCATTTAGATACGGATTGCTTCGCATATAGACAATTGTATGTTGCTTGTTCTAGGGCTGGTAGGCGAGATAAACTTTCTGTTTGCGTGAACGATGGTAAAAACAGAAATTTTGTATAACCACAGGTATAGAGGAAATAAAATTATCAAGAGAAGATATCTGATGTTAAATCTTCTCATACATATATTCAACGAGTATGTGCTACAGTGAAGCGTTATAGGGTTCAACTAGTTATATATAGGTATAAAGAATTTTATATTTTTTTTATTCACATTTCTATTCACTGCTATGATTCACTCGCCATTTATGCTGACCTCTGCTGTCAACAAAGAAAAATTGAAAATTAATATGTGTGGCCGAGAGTGGCGTTGGAAATAAATACATATACATGCATATATACTCATACATACTCGTACATACAAATGTAAAAAGTGGCTTGGCATTTTTTGAAAATCTGCTTGCAGCAAATGAATGGCTCGGACAACTAAAGCCACATACACATATAAGTGGCATGTGAGTACAAACACATATATGGTACATACATATACATATACATGCATGAAGACAAGTGTTTGTACACATGTTCAAAATGAACTGTTTTCTTCTATAATTGCAACGCTCAAAAACACGAATGCCACAAGTCAACTGACTGCCATACAAACAAACAAACAAACAGACAAACAAATATTTCTAACGAACTAAAGTCAGCAAAGACTACAAATAAAGTGGTAAATGACAGCAAGATGAACATATATACATACATACATAAGTAACTTCTCAGCAACATAAATACACTGGTTGAAGTATTGCATGTGTCTTCGTGTGAGTGTAGATAGTGAATTGCCTCAGCTGAGCACATATAAAATGCTTGCTTTTAAGAGAAATATTTTATTTTGAAAATTTCCAATTTTTTTTTGTATTTTTTTTACTTTATTTTTTTTTTATTTTTATTTTATTTTTATTTTTTTTTAAATTTTTTTCTTATTTTTTTTTCTTATTTTTTTTATATTTTTTTTTTTTATTTATCTCCCTTTTTCCAACGCTCTTCGTCTCTTCATATTTTAGTTTTCTGTTGCTCTGCTAATATTTCCTCTATATTTGAACTCTTCTGTGTTGGCATGACAGTGGCTTCGGGCGTTGAGACAATAAGCTCACTTCTAGTTAAATGCAGGCTAAAGTAGTTGGAAAATATTTCTATGCTCAACGCAACTGACTAATGTAATACCACTACACAAACAAACGAATGCACACAATACAACATAACATACATACATCCATACAAATTTACAATAAATACTTGATACCAAAGTTGAACTGAAATTGAAACTAGAAATGACAATTGCAAGCAGCAGCAAAATACCCGCAACAATACCCAGGACACAAGTTGAAGTTTTTTGCAAAAAAAAAAATAATAAAAAAAAATATAGGAAAAGGAAAAAAAATCTCGAAAGTAGCATTCGCGTCAAAAAGTAAACTTAGTATTGTATTTGACACAAAAATTATTTGCACTGACTAAAATATTAATAGAAACAAACACAGCTGTTTAAGCAGCCACCAAAATGGAAGCAGGAAATTCGCGCACTTGAATTATAAATATTTTTAAATCGGCTAAAGTGAGGTTAAGTACGAGGAGTACATGTATGAAGAAGAAGAAGCTGCCTGATTTAAAATTTGACACCTTAAGTACCATTTTTTAGAGTCTACATAAGAAAGTATGCTTAGCTTGAAAGTATATTGTTGTTGTTGTTTTAACCGAAAAATATTCCTCGAAATGGTTTTCAAGGAATATGGCGGGACTAGTACTCTTGGCCGGATAAAAAATCCGCATCGTTCCGGTATAAAGACTCGACTGAAGTAATATCAAACGCCAAATCTTGATAATGAAAAATCCAATTAGAGTGCTGGGAACACTTTGTGTAATGCCTAACTCACCTAAGTGAAATGGATTCCAATCCTGGTTAGACTAACTCAATTATAAACTGGTTTTTCTAATTGTCTAGCTTTCTGCAGGGAATGTGCACCACTTCGACTGTACTTTTAAGTCGAAATAAAGAGAGCTTACTATAAAAATCTATCAGGCATTCGAAAATGGCTGCCGAAGAACTTAAGATCACTTCACTTGCTGGAAAAAACAACGAGAAACACAACACTTATTGAAGTAGTAGCTCAACCGAAAGACGCTTATAATGCTCAAATCTGCCTCTAACCTATACACTTCGCAAATAGAGAGTAATATCATTCCTGGGCTCATAAAAGTCCGTTCCACACCTTTTATCGATCTCTTTCAAACCGAAACTCCGGAAAATCCACATGTAGTAAACTTCAATATGTTCTCAGCATTTTATTTTTCTTTCATTTCTTGAAGTACTTTAAAAGACACCTCACCTGCTATTGGACATAAAGACAGAAATAAGAAAGCTTTCTGCAGAAGCAGCTCTTCATTATTATTCTATCCATTATTATTCTATCAAAACTTTGTTCCATGCCATATGAATCCATGAAACAAGAAAGACCATAACTCAGATTTTTTCAAGCCAACAAACATAAAGATGATGACAAAGTAATAGATGAACAATTCGAGAGAACCACGAAAGTGAACCAGAAGTGATACCTCCTTCCACGGTAAAGTGTCTGCTAAGATCACTATTAATTGGCAAGGTAAATATGTTAGAAAATGGCGGGGTGAAACTACATGCAATGTAGCAAGGCAGATCTACCCATCGCTCGAAGAAAGGTAAGGAAAGTAGCTGCTCCTTTAATAACCTGACAGTATTTGATAGGCACTCATGCTTGTAGGATTGGTTACTTCTCTAATGACTACTGTCACAGTTGCAGAGACATAGACGAGGACGAGGTGGTAGAACATTCTCTACCACTGCTCAACCATCAGTACAGCCTGACATCGTTTCGTTGGAAGCTTTTATTTCGACAGTCTTCGTTAACTTACTTCGGTCTTCTGGATTCCAAAACAAAAGCCTCTCTTAACAGGCTCACTATAGGTATTACAACGGTTCAGCAGGTGTAATTGCACTATATCAGGGTTCCGTGATCGAGCAACTTCACTGCCATTGTCGATCCATAAGATTATAAAAGAGACTTTAAAGTTATATCCCTCCACAGATCTTGTGATTTCAAGTCTTGGATCTAAACCACACTTTCAGGTGTGGAAAAAACTTCTCTGTAACCTATACAGTCTCACTTTCACTGATTCCTCTCTAAGAAATGCACTAAGAGGAACGTAATTTTTTTATTAAATCCATTCTTCATAAAAAAGATGACCATAACTCAGCTTTTTTCAGTCCAAAACTAGGATTTTTTCATAAAAGTACCCAAAACCTCATGTTATATTTCTTCGAAACCTTTCTTCCATACCAGTTCAATATACGTAGGAGAAGCGATTAACATTTGATATTTTTTTGTAACCATTAAGGCGAAACAAGTTCTATAAGACTGCTGATATGGAATGCACTTCTTTATGGCTTCTGATTATTTTAAAACATAGCAATATAGGTCAGAGAATTGCAAGTAGGCTCTCATCGTTTTCCAGAGAGCCTCTCTAATTATTTCTGTGAGCGAAATAAAATGAAGGTTTTCTCATAAGACTACTAGTTATTAAATAACCACATACTAAGAATCAAAAAGAGAAAGAAAAACACAAAATAAAGCTGAAGAAAGCAAACAAGAAAGTCATGTTCCAGATTGGCTATACAAAATATACTCAAAAGTTATAGATTTAAGATTTTAATTACTTCCTTCCAGTGCTTCTTATTACAATACTGATTTCTACCCTTTACTTTCGGAGCTCTCAGTGGGCTATTGCTCAGCTGTTGGTGTTCGTTGCTTAGCGAAATATCAAACGAGCAGCGATTTTGAGAGAGATGGATAAGAGCATACACGAGATCTTTCTCGCTTTATTTATATTGTATATGACTCTTTAAGAAGTGCAATTCGTATAAGGCGGTACTGAGAGTGTAAGTCACCTGTTTCCCAATCATAAATAAAGTAAAAAAGCCAAGCTTGTAGCGTGATTGAAGGAAGAATGAATATCAAAAAGGCTCTCTCAATAAGTTCACACTCTGCATTGGCTTAAGAGACTAAAGAAAAACTTCAATTAGTACAATGAAATATTTTTCGGTACAGTTTTCTTCAGTCCAAAGAAGCGAGCGGTTTTCTCTTTAGACTACTAGTTACTCAAGAGCCACATGCTAATAAATAAAGAGAGAAAGAAGAAACACCCAAAGAAAAAACGGAAGTAAGCCAGCAGAAAAGAAAGTATTTTTTTTGACTGACGATACAAGAGATGCTCATAAGACTAAGTTATAGAAAGATCCGCTAAATTGAGAGTAATTTTCGGAATATATGTAACCCAAAGGTTACCTCAGACATGAAAAGATCCAAAAGGTCCACTAGAGGGAGTCAAAATACTGAAACGTGCTACCTCAGCAGAGCAGAAATAGAACTCCTAAAGAAAGAAAACTCTCTACAAGCAGTTGAGTGTTAAGAAGTTTTCTTTTACTTCTACTTACATTTGATGCGGCTTTTGAAACTTAAAGAAAGGTCTCTAATGATCTCTATATATCTATAATTTCATTGAGCTCTTTTTGGTCCCCAAACATTCTTGTCTGAGTTCCTCTTCCAGAACTTGAGACCAAGTTTCTAAAGCAATCCGCTTTTAAAATTTCCTTCACGGTCATTTCCAGCACATTCACACAAACAAAATATTCCGCCAGTATTTGAGCAACATGCCACAGCTATTGGAAAACGCTGACATGAACAAATCCCCCACTGGTGAGCGTGTACAACCAGTTCAGTTGCAACGTACACTATTGCTAAGACCCAAAGATGACAGCCGTATCGAAAAGGTCATACCAACGTGAGTACAACTCACGCTGAGCTCGTTGGCTTCTACATATATACATACACGTACATATATTTGTATATAACATCGTCTTATGAAGTACTCTCTCTGCCCGTCTCTGTGGACAGCGGAGTTCAGCGAGAATCATCCAAAGGGGACCAAAATTGTTTGCTGGTATTAGTGGAATGGAATTTTTGATGCATTTCTGCTTAGTTATGCTTAATTTATGAGCGCAAGCGAGACAGTAACAACAACAACAACAACAACAACAACAACAACAACAACAACAACAACAGCAGCAACAACAACAGCAACAACAACAACAACAACAACAACAACAACAACAACAACAACAACAACAACAACAACAACAACAACAACAACAACAACAACAACAACAACAACAACAAAAACAAAAACAGCAGCAACAACCAAAACAAGAAAAAAAAATGATGTTGAGCTGACAGTTTAAATAGTATGAGGCAATAAAGCAGACAATAGAGAAATCGAGCAAGAGCTGCCATAAGTTCAATCAGTCGTAGGTAAAAGCAGGAGAGCGAAGTGGGAGAACAACAATAACGTTTATGAATAGAAAGTATGGGTGTTGAGCGTTGGAAATTCACTGTTCACTGCAGTACATTACGTGACATATAAAAATCAATTGAATTTATGGAAGTTGATAAGAGAAAGTTATTTCCACTTTTGTCGCTTCGAAATGGTAGATCAATAAATCAATTGAATGCAGAAAATTATTTAAAATGTAAGCGTTTGAGGGGAAGTGATTTTGAATCGAAACTGAGTTGTGAATGACTAAGAAATTTGTAATCGCCTAGGAGGGAGGAGTAAAAGATCAGTTGACACATTCTCACATTCCCTAAACGAAAGGGGTAAAGATAAAAAAGCCACAGAAGGGTACCAATATCCTTTACATCTTTACGGTTGGGTCAAAGCTTGATGGGAAGGTCCACATGGGAGTCTTCTGGGGAGAATTATCTGTCGGTGTAATGTTTAAGCTTTCAATCATGGCAGTGTTTCCCAGGCTGTGATTGCTGCTATTAAAGAAACGGTAGATACACTGAAACCGCTTAACATTTACTTTACATAACCAATCGGCTCTTACAGTCTGGAGCTCACTTAAGTTGAACTCCAAAATTGTGACGAAATGTTCACCGTATGTGGCGTCGACTCATTTCAGAATTAAAGTCATATTGGTACCGGCTCACAGCGGAGTGGTTGAAAAAGGCAAAGCTAATGACCTTCCACTTATTAACACCACCGATTTGGTAATGCCGAACAAAGCGCAAATGTGTAGTTCCCTATCAGCTTATAGTCTGCTTCCAAACAGCAGGAACTTGAATCAGATCAGCGACTGCTGGGCGTCCAACTCAACATGTACGGCTGCGGAAACTTTCTGGCATAAGGAAGACTTAAAACCAAAACTCACGCAGAGTTCTGATCGGACATTGTCCGAATGGAGTTCATGCAGTAAGACTTGCGATTAATCCGGATTCAAGCTGGCTGTGCTCTGTGCTACGTAATGTGCTCTGTATTTTCTTATGAACTGTCAGGTATTTACGAGGCTGCCGACTCCAATGAGACCATCCCTGGCATGAACTGTTAAAACTAATTCTATTTAGATCGAAACTACTGATACTTACATTCTGTTGAAACCACCTCTGCTGAGGACGGCGATTTTGGTACAGACGAACTTGAAATCGATTCTGTTCAGACTGACTTTGTTGGAACCGATCTTGGTGAGGCCGGTCTTGGTGAAGCCGGTCCCACTGATACTTATATTATTTAAACGTGCTCTGTTGAGACCAGCTCTGTTGAGACCAAGCATGCTGGTACTGCCGCTGTTACTACTAATCTTACTGCAACCGAACCTACTCATAGTAACATTTTTGAAGCGGACTCTGTCGAGACCATATCTGCTGAAACCGATCATTCCGGTACTGACTTTGCTGTGATCGACACTGTTGAAGCCGATCCTACTGATACTAATTTATTGGAACGTATTCTGTCAAAGACACATCTGATGGCGCCGGTCATGCTGGTGCTGATGCTGTTAAAATCGATTATTTTCAAATTGACTTTGTTGAGACCGATCTTGGTGAGGCCAATCTTTCTGAGGCTGGTCCTACTGATACTTACATTTTTGAAGTGAGCTCTGCAGATACCAGCTCCACTGAGACTAATCATGCTGGTACTGGCCGCTGTTGTGACTGACCTTACTGAAACCGATCATACTCAGACCGATCCTACTCAGACCGATCATACTCAGACCGATCCTACTCAGACCGATCGTACTCAGACCGATCCTACTCAGACCGATCGTACTCAGATCGACCCTAGTCAGACCGATCCTACTCAGATCGATCCTACTCAGATCGATCCTACTGATATTTACATTGTTGAAGTGAACTCTGTCGAGGCCACATCTACTGAGTCCGACCATGCCCGTACTGTAGCTGCTGGGATCGACCCTGCTAAGACCGGTCCTATGGATACTTCCAGCGATGCTGGTACTGATACTGTTGGGACCGACTCAGTTGTGTCCAACTCTGGTGGGTCAACTCTTAGGACCGTCTCTTCTGAACCGACCCATAAGACCCATTTCAATAAGGACTCTGCTGATATAGATTCTTCTGAGTACAGCTCTGTTCTGGCCAACTCTACTGAGAATAATTCTGTTGACAATGGCTCTACTGAACTCGTCACTGGTGAGGTCGAGGTATATTGGGTTCAATTTCAGCGAGACTGAAAGCGAAATTTTTTTAAAATAAAACCCTTTATAGGTTTGCGGCCGCGATAGCCGAGTGGTTAGCATTGCGTACTGACATTCGGAAGGCGCGGGTTCATATCCCAGCGCCAGCAACATCCCACAGTTATGGATGCCCCTCGGCAGAGAATGTCCACCCCTCCTAGTGTATTTCGGACATGAAATAAAAGGCTTCTCGTAAAAAAACAAAGCGCCAATTATATATATGTATATAGGTGTACTGTGCTCTACCAAGGAGCTACGCGACTAAATGTTTGATGATATTGAGGAGATATGCATCACTGGAATAGCCTTCTTGTGACTGAGACTGATATTCTGAGATTGAGAGTCTAAATTCTGAAAGCAGTGAAGCGGTAAAGAGCGGAAGATGATTGTGGATGTGGTTAAATTTATATTTAGTTAGCTAAGAAGTCCCATAAAAAATCTTATCTAGAAAAATAATATTTTTAAGTCGAACTAACTCATAAAATGAGGAATTTATTTTATGTCTTCAAATATATATCCCCCATACTACTCTCTATATGTTTTTAGCACCACAAAGTAGAGTTCAAAAATAGAAATTTTCAGTAACTAAAAACCCCAAGCGACAAACTGATGCGCATTAAAACATTTTGCTCTCATTAAAGTCATTAGAATTTTATCAACTCGTATTCACTCAAACAAGCGCATGAGCTTAAGTCATTTACTATACTCTTACACATGCATATATGCATGGATGTGTATATGTAGATATTAAATTACAATCATATAACTCTAGGCAAGTGAGTCGCTAACACACTCTGAGTATTTGTGTGCCTGCTGCTGTGTAACGCACTCGTGCGTGGCTTTTGAGCCTCAGCTGGCTTACGAATTTTATACTACTAATATCTGGAAGTTAGCTGAATGGAAGCTCCACCAAGCGCTCATACGTGTATGTAAAGAGACTTATAGAAATACCTACATATGTATATATGTATGGAAAATACATGCAGCTGCAGTAGAGTTTCATAGAAATTCTCTTCTCACTCCGCCAACCAACCAACCAGCTGCGCGTATCAATTTCATCTCTACGGCCACCCACCACAATTCACATTTTAATATTTTCGAAAGTGACAGTGTAATACCCACTGAATTGTGGTTGTATTGGTGTGGGTAGTTGTTGGCGATGCTGATCTTACGCGTTTGGTAAAACGATTACCAACAGTGTAATACCACCAACACTGCCAACAAATAATATCTATGGCGAGAATAGCAAAAACAACAAAAACAATAAAAACAACGAAAGCAGCGTATACAAAAACAACAACAATGAAAACTTTATAATTCAGAGGAAGCCCAGCAAGCAAGTAGCGCACCGAGTTTTGCGGGGAGAGGAGAAGGAGGAGGAGAGTTTGACAAAAGCTAAGCATAAAAGCTTATCGTCAACACGCAACTGAGCATTGGTGGCTGAAGTTTTTTTAGCGAATTTATATATGTACTTATACATATGTATGCATGTATTTATATAATTACATATATATTTTTGTAAATATGTTTAAATATATTTCTGCATAAATTTTACAACAATTACTTCTTATATAATATTATTACATCACATTGCATTTGCATTTGTATGTACACATTTGTATGTTTGTGCATGGCTGTGTGTGGGTGTGCGCTTGCATAATATGATTGCGTGTTAACGACGTGAATGCGGCATGTCATACGTCGCCGTCGTTGGTAATTTTTGGTGGTGGCACAGTGGATTAGTTAGTGGAAAAATTGTAAGCAAAAATCAAAAAGTAAAAATTCAAAATCATAAATAAAAATGTTTCTAAAATTAAAAATAGTTTTTATTATATTTGAATTTTTTATGTTGGCAACCTTTTTCAGATATTTTTTTAGTTAAAAATTCCTTCAGTCTATTATGTTCACCAAATTTTGCTTCATCTGATTATATCAAACATAATTCTAAGTGCGTTGGCAAGCCTGCTCAGGATTTTTTTTTGATATAAATTCATGAAAGTGTTCTTTTATGTGCGACTAAACGTTTTAAATCTATTCAATTAAAAAATTCTATATTGATTTTTGGTTCTTAGGTGGCAACCCTTTGCGTAAAGGTCACGTTAAGTTGTACTGGTCAGTATTGTCACACGCTGGCAACAACAAATATTTCTTTTATTTATTTTTTTATTTAACGATTTGCCAGGAAATGTCAAAGAATTGATGACAGGATTGCACTCGCTGTGAGCCTGGCAATGCAGGTATTTCTGCCAAAACGGTTCCTCTACTAACAAATATTAAAGAAACGGAAGGCATTACGCGAATATTGCGTAAAAAAGAATATCGACTTGCTTATTTAATAAAAAAAAATATATATGTACATATATGAAAATATATATTTTTTAACAACAACAAAAACAACAACGACAACAACAATAATAATAATAATAATAATAATAACAAATAATAATAACAATAACAACAAATAATAATAACAACAACAACAACAACAACTAATTATAGTTACTTTCCATACCTCGGACGTAGTGCGAGTGGGTTGCGATTTCCTTTGTTTTTGTAGTAAGCACGCCAGCTACCATCTTCACTCAGCTGCCCGTTCGCTCAGAAGCTGTGGAAATTTTTTTGTTTTTGTTTTTATTTCCTCTTACCAAATTGAAGAAAACGATTTAAGCCCTTGCCTAAAGGTCCTACAGTTTTCACTCGTAAGGTAAGATCAAATTCTGTCATCCAGACACTGGCATTCATCTACTATTTTAGGTCCGATTCCTGTTTTTTTCTCTCTGCATATTTTGACTTCAAACAAACTTAGATTGAAGATATGTATGTGTTGCCTACGAGCAGCTTAGCGGCGCTGGTACAAACTGAGTTAACTTCGGTTTTTGATTTTTTCCCAAAAATATGTACTGTACATTATTCACCACACTGAATGGAACTGATTATTTTTCTTCTTTTTTGGCGCAGGAAGTGCTTACGTTATTAAAACCGAGCTCCAGCATGCTCTTCTTTAACTATTTCTCTCTTCTTTTAACTATTCGCCACCAAGTGAAATCTGTCCCAACTTCAGCTAAACTATACTATATGGTATATTAATGTTGCCGTATGTCACTGGTATGCAAATATACAAAAAAATTTCGCGAAATTCTTCTATAGAAAAACCTTAATGTCATTACACATGGGATGTTGTCATCTTCCACTCTTCAGCAGCACATAATTTGATCTCTGTTCGCCTCGGCTTGTTCAGTTTATCGACAATATTCCTCTCTCTATTAGTTTTTTTATTCCCTCTTTACTTATTGAAAGCACTACCGTCATTGTGATGCCTGAAAGTATGACCACAAGGACCGCCTGGCTATCCATTATTTAATATGGACTTCTCTTTTTTACGGATCCTAGCAGTACAGAAATTAAGCCGTAATTTTTATTCGGCTTAGAAAAAATTTGAGTAGCTCAAATGATATTGTGCACTCTGATTGGTCGCAGTAAAATGCATATCTCTCTTCTTTTATTCAAGCAAGCACGATGAATGAGTCATTGGAGAGAACTATGAGAGATCGTGTCGAAATTGGCCTTTTTGTTCTAATTGGTGGAAGTTTTGTTTGTCATAGCATATAATCTAAAGTGTCAGACGAATTTTGAGAAAAAATCCAATATAAACAGTGAACATATTTTTTGTGAGAGCAGCTTTGTCTTGCTAAAGATGTACATTTATTATGGGCCGAATTTCTGAGTTCTGAGTGAAGAGTTTTGGCGACATCTCTTGCTTCCCTGTGATGCTGCTGAGTGTTTCCTGATTCTTAATTTAAATGGCGAGTGCAAACTTTTGGTCCTCACGCATGTCACTACCAGTAGGCTTGATCGTGGCTTACTTGAAAGCACCATAGACCGCTGTAGGTTGTGTTAGTTTCGGCAAATTAAGTAAAGAAGAATGTAAGAAGAATTGTTCTTCACAATAAAGAAAATATTTTTTTTTTTAATTTTCGTGAAAAACTATAGACTTTTTGTTTAATATTATTTTATAAGTGAAAAATAATAACTAGCTAGCACCCCTAAAAACCTACGTAGTCTTAAAAACGTGTGAAAATTTAATAGTAAAAATATTTTTAAAATTTGAAATAGCACCTTCGGCTATTATTATAATTTATTATTTTTACAATATCTTTTGCTATTATTTTTTATTTATTTATTTCAACTAAAGCGGTGATTTTTCAACATCTTCTATTCTCCACTTTGCTAAACATCTTATAATATTTATTATTTAAAAAAAAAAACACGATCTCCACCCCACTGTTCCGCACCAGCTGCTTATGATTGAAAAATTCATAAACATTTGAATTATGTACATATGTATGTATAAAGCGCCAACGCAGTAATTGTTATTGAAACTGTGGTTATGACAAAATATATATGATATAAGTATATAAATACGTACGTGTATAAATACATACATACATGAATTTACATACTCGTATATATATTTGTGGCACTCCTAAGTGCTACCATTAAAATCTATAAGAAATTCGAACTGTCAATTATTGAAAAGTAAAAAGCGTAAAAGAAAATAAATGATTGGCTCCAAAAAGGAAATAACTAATCGGCTTGAAATGTGCACATTTACATATAAGTACTCAGTGAATTTGTAATTGCTCGTAATTATTTTAAAGCGATTAAAGGAAAGAGAGAGAAAAAGGACTTAATAGTACGTTTGTGAGGTTATAAATAATACATTTATTTAATTGAAGTGAATGTATATTATATTATTTATGTATTTACTTAATTGTTAAAGTAGATTTTATTATTATTGATTTTTAAATATATATATATATCGATTCATTTCATTAATTATATATTTTTTTTTTAAATTTATTTTAGTAAATAAATTTTTTTTTTTAACTAATTATATATTCATCTACTTAATTTTTACCAATTAATATTTTTAATCATGTATATACTTTATTTATTTATTTATTTATTTATATATTTATTTTTTATATATTTATTTATTTTTTATGTATTTATTTTTATATTTATTTATTTATGTATTTACTTATTTATTTATTTATTTATTTATTTATTTATTTATTTATTTATTTATTTATTTATTTATTTATATATTTATTTAATTATTTATTTATTCAAATATTTCTTTATTTATTTATGTATTTATTTATTTATTTATTTATTTAATTATTTATTTATCTTATTATTAATTTTCTTATATATTGAGATATTTATTTAGATATTGATTAATTTTTTTAGTAACTTATATATCTTTTATTCACTTATTACTGAAATGAAATAAAAATATTTTTTAATGATTATCTAATTTTAATTAATTTTTTTGACATTTTTATATTTAGATGTAATTTTACTTTATTGTGAAATAATATTTATTAATTATTTTTTATCTGTATTTATATTTCTGTATTTTATTATTTAATTATAAATATATCTACTGAGGAATTATTATTTTTTTTTTGTACTTTACTTATTCCTTATTCATTTATCGCTTCGCTCTATCGACTTTTCAAAAGTTCTATGAAAATCCGATTTCGAGCCAAATTTTGTTCAGCGATGAGGCCCATTTCTGGTTCAATGTGTAGGTAAACACGCAAAATGGCCGCAGAGCAACCTGAAGAAATTCAAGAGCTACCATTTCATCCAGATCCATCATCAACGGTCCATATTTCTTCAAAAATGATGCCGGTGAGAACATAACCATCAATGCCGACCGTTATCGCGTCATGTTAACCAACCATTTGATGCCTGATATTGAAGCTCGTTATTTCGACGATACACGTATTTGGTTTCAACAAAACGGCGCTACTTCCCACACATCGCATCAATCAATGGATTTATTGAGAGAACACATCGGTGAGCGGATACTTTCACGTTTTGGGCTGGTTGGTTAGTCACCAATATAGTGTGATAACACACCGTTAGACTTTTTCCTGTGGGGATATGTAAAGTTTAAAGTCTATGCGGACAATTCCGCCTCGATTCAGGCCTTGGAACAAAACATCACGCGTGTCCTTCGCAAGTTAACAGTCGCAAGTTAACAGTCAAAATGTTCGAAAGAGTCATCGAAAAATTTAGTCAATGGATGGACCATTTTGACGAAACAACGGCCAACATGTGAAATATATAATCTTCAAAAAATAAATGTCAAATAATGTTCTTTCGAATGATAATAAAGATTCCCAATTAGATTTGTATTTTCTATAGAGAACCTCGAAAAGGATCACCCTTTACTAAGCGCAACCGAGTAACCACTTCAAATGAGAATTTGGCCATATTCAACCGCAGTCCAAATAAATTTTTGCGCCTTTTCGCTACCGAAGACGAACCATAGATCCCCTACACTACACTAGCGTTCAAATGACGGTCAAAACATACTGTCGAGTTGTATCGACAAAAGTATCGCCGGCGTGTCAAATAAAAAGAAAAAAGAGGATTTTTTAGAGTTTGCACGTTATAAATATGTGTTTATTTATAAATATGAATATGCATATGTGTATGTGTTTTATAATTCAAATTAATTGTTTTATATAACAATTTAATACTTATTGGGTAGGGTTAGTGTGTACAATATTGATATATGACCTGTGGGTTTATGTTATTTTTCCAACGATGTGGTTGTTGTTGTGCGGGTGTAGTTCAACTTCACTGTTTTCACTGCTTTCACTTTGTTTGTTTTCAAAAAACTGAAAACATTATTCTTATGTTGGCGCTGTTTGGTATTTTTGCATTGTCCTCTTATTCGTTTTGAGGGCAATGCAGGGATGTGTTTATTGGGCATAAACATCCCGGCCGCCTTGAAGGATTTAGGGTCTGCTTCAAATTGTGCCGGTTAGGGTCCAACCGAGTGCGGTGTTTTGAGCGATCATGTTTCCATTGTCGGGGTTGAACAAGCCGGGTCGGATGATTTGCGGGTAAATGTCTGCTCCTAGTTCGATCATTACCTTGTCTGTCGTTGTGAATTTAGGGTCAGCGAGGACTAGGTGGTCGAATCTTTTCGCGATTTCACCACCTAAGTCACAATCATAGGATCGGGTCGGTAGCTCGTTTGTAACGAGACTATTGCATTTCACACGTAAATGATTATCGGAGAGAGATCCGATGATTAAACTGCAAATGCTGTGTGAATATGGCAACTTTAGTTTATTAACCAATTCAGTTGCAATTGTGGTTAACTTTCGAGTCGGGTTGACGAGTGCTCTGACTTTGTACCATGTGCCATCGTGTTTTAACCGGATGATCGCTGTTGGTATAACGGTCTGCTTACTTAGTAGACTAACAACGTCTGTAGCTTGAGCATGGATCGGGGTGGTGAGTTTACGTTGGCCTTGTTGCCCTTCTTCAGTAAACTTTGGAGGACCGTGTAGCGTAGAATGGTGCTCTCCATTACAAGTGGAACACCTTGTCTTACTGGTGCAGTCTCGGGTTTTGTGCGATCGGGCCAAACAGTTGACGCAGTACTTGTGTCGTGTAACTGTGTCAAACTTTTCTTTAACACTCATTGCGATGTACTTGGAGCACGTCACCAAGCGATGGTCCTTTTTACAAATACCACATGCAACGTGCTTATAAGCGGGTTTCCAGTTCCGCTTTGAGTGGGTTATGGTACGTTGTGCTGTGCGATGAGTGGGGTCGTTTTCTTCACGAATTGGGGAAAGGGTCGCTCTGAATCGTTGTAGACGACTGGCTAGGGTTCTTGCTTCTGATCTCGGGCTGACGCTTCGACTGCTGCTTCGCGAGCTCACGGTAATTGCTGGACTGTGTCCTCGAGGGTTTGTTGCCTTAGTGGGTGCCATGATACTATAAATGGAAATAAAATGTTAGTTATGGGGTAGAGTCACAACTTTTGTAATTGGACGGGTCATAATGCCTTGTGAGGTTCGTATGTCGACTACTCTAGTTCTAGTGTCTGACCCGTGGTAAGTCTTTTCGATACGACCTAATTTCCATTCATTTGTGGGTAGGGTTTCTTGTCGAATAACTACCAAGTCTCCAACTTCTACATTGCGTTGGGGGTATTTCCACTTATAACGCTTGTGGAGTTCTTTTAGGTATTCTTCTTTCCATCGAATACAGAAGTGTTGATGGAGTATCCTTAGTTTCTGCCATCTATTCACGGTACTGAGCTTTGCGTCTTCTAGATTAGGTTCAGCTGGGGTAAGTAACGGAGTACCGATTAGGAAATGGCCTGGGGTTAAGGGTTCTAAACTTGTAGGGTCATCGCTGATAGGGTTTAGAGGGCGAGAATTCAAACAACTTTCGATTCGGGTTAATAGTGTTGCCAATTCTTCAAAAGTGAATTTTTGGATCTGTGCCACCTTTTTTAAATGTGTTTTTAAGCTTTTAACTCCTGCTTCCCAGAGGCCGCCCATATGAGGAGCTCCTGGAGGATTAAAATGCCACTTGATGTTTTGGTGCGCTTGACTTGTTAATATTTGGGTTCTCAAGGTTTTCATGAATTCTCGTCGATCTTTGAGTAACAGTTGCGAAGCTCCTACAAAGTTCCTTCCATTGTCCGAATAAAGATCGGCGGGGCATCCGCGCCTAGAGAAAAATCGTGCGAATGCTGCCATAAATGCTTCTGTAGTAAGATCACTTACGGGTTCTAAGTGTATTGCTTTGGTTGCAAAGCAAACGAAAACACATATGTATCCCTTGGTAATTAAGCATGCTCTTCCGGTATAGTTTTTTATATCGTAAGGTCCAGCGAAATCAATTCCAGTTGCTGCGAATGGGCGGGTTAGGGTAGTACGTTCAACTGGTAGTGCTGCCATGATTTGAGTAGTTTGGGTTTTTTTGTGCAGCATGCAAGTTTTGCACTGATGAATCGTTGTTTTTATAAGGGTCTTCAGTTTTGGAATCCAGAATTCTGTACGAATGAGTCGTAATACTAACTGGTTTCCTCCATGTAGTGTTATTGAGTGGGTAAATTGGGTGAGTAATTTTGTCAATCGACTGTTGTAGGGTAGTAGAATCGGATGACGTTCGTTGTATGATAGCGCAGCTGAATTACTCAAGCGGCCATTAACTCGCATGATTCCTTTGGGGTCGATTGATGGGTTAAGGGTCAATATAGAACTCTTTTTGGGTATCTGGGTCTTTTGGGTCAAAGCTTCATGTTCCTCATGAAAGTATCTTTTCTGAGCTAAGACAATTAGCTTGGAACGGGTTGATTTAAATTCGTCTGGGGTTATTTCGACGGTTGCAAATTGCTCTTTTCTTCTATTTGGTGACGCGTTTGAACAAAATCTAAATAGATACGATATAACACGAATTGCTCTGGGCAATGTAGAAAATCTGTCTAGTATATCTTCTTGAGCTGTAGCGGTAAAGGTTTTAATTGGTTTAAGCTCTAGGGTTGTGGCGGGTGGTTTCTGAGTGATTGGCCACTGTTTCGAATCGAGCTGTAGCCATTGAGGTCCGTGCCACCAGAGTTTGTTGCTCGCGATTTCTAGAGGAGTGCAACCACGACTTGCGAGGTCCGCCGGGTTATCACGGCTTTCCACATGATTCCAAGTATCGCTTCCGACGTTTTCAACTATCGTGGCGACTCGATGAGAAACGAAAGTCGTCCATGAACATGGGGGTTTGCTTAACCAAGAGAGAACAATAGTTGAGTCCGTCCAGAGATGGGTGCGATAGTGTGTCAAATTTAACTGTGATAAGGTAGTGTCCACTAAGTTTGCGAGAAGAACGGCTCCGCATAGTTCTAGCCTGGGTAGTGATATACTTTTAATTGGAGCAACTCGGGTTTTCGATGCTAACAGGGTGGTCCAAGTATTTCCGTCTATAGAAATTCTAATGTAAAGAGTTGCGGCGTATGCTTTTTCAGACGCATCAGAGAATCCGTGAAACTCTATGACCGCTGAAGTTGAGAAATGGGTCCACCTTGGAATTTCTATTTTATTAAGCACCTCATATTCCTTAATAAATGTTTTCCATCTATGTAGGGTTAGGGGTTTTAGACTTTCATCCCAGTCTGATTTGTCAAGCCATATTTGCTGCATGATGAGTTTTGCTGTTACGATTACTGGACTGAGCCAGCCTGCTGGATCAAACAGTTTAGCAATTATTGATAATACTTCTCGTTTAGTGAAAGATTCTTTGTCTGGAATGGGGTTGATAACGAAAAAGAATACATCTTTCTTAGAATTCCATCTAATTCCTAGGGTCTTTGTGCTATTGGATTCTGTTAAATCGAGCAAATTAGTATCCAATAGATGTTCTGATGGGAGTCCTGATAAGATTTTTGGGTCGTTGGAAGTCCATTTGCGTAGAGCAAATCCTGCGGACTCCAAGGATGTTACGAGTTCGTCTCGAGCCAACTTCGCACTTGATATATCATGGGCTCCGCTGAGAACATCATCTACATACATTCCATTACGAATTATATCTGATGCTAGTGGGTGGGTTCCTTTTACATCGTCTGCTAATTTCAACAGTGTTCGGATTGCTAAATAAGGAGCACAGTTAATGCCAAATGTTACTGTTTGTAATTCAAATTCCTCTACTGGGTCATCATTTGACTTTCTGAAGAGTATTCTCTGAAATCGTGTGTGTTTGGGTTCTACAAGAATTTGCCGATACATTTTTTGTATATCTGCATTGAAAACGAATCGAAATAGACGCCATTTTATTACTAAGATTACCAAGTCTGCTTGCAGAATAGGTCCAGTATGTAATACGTCGTTCAGACTGTTTCTGTTAGATGTGGGACATGATGCATTAAATACCACTCTCAGTTGCGTAGTTATTCGATCAGGTTTGATAACTGCGTGATGTGGTAGATAATATACGGTGTTTTCCTCCGCGGGATTGTTTTCCACCTTTTTCATGTGTCCAAGTTCCAAATACTCATTAATAACTTTGTCGTATTCCATTTTTATGTCCGGCTTTCTTGAGAGGGATTTCTCATTTCTTAAAAATTGAGCTAGCGCTATGTGTCTTGAGTTACCCAGTTCTATGTTTTCTGGGTTTTTAAAGGGTAGGGTTACCACATAACGTCCCGATGAGTTTCTGTATGTGGTTTTTTGATAATTTTCCTCACACAATTTATCTGAAGACGAGGACAGGGGCTTTCTCGGAACTTCTTCCACTTCCCAAAATTGCGTGAGTAATTTCTCTGAGGTCATTTGATTGAAAAATGAAGATACTGAAGGTCCACTGGGCTTTTCTGGAATGGGTCCTGACAAAATCCAACCAAATTCAGTTTCTTGGGCGAGCAAAGTATTCAATATATTTCTTTGCACACCACCGAGTATTATTTGTGGGTACAAGTCACTTCCGATTAGAACGTCGACGGGTCTGGGCTTATTGAAATCGGGATCAGCTAAACTAATTCCGAGTTTTCCAATTTCAAATGTTGGGTCGAGTGAATGAGTGGGTAAGTTTTCTGTCAGAGTTTTTATGATAAACGCTTGCGTCGTTATTTTAAATTCTTTCCTCATAGGTGAGCATAGGGTTAATTCGCATGTTTTTGTGGTTGTTGCTGAAACTGAGTTGTTCAGTCCTGTTACTTGGGCAACTGCATGTTTCGTAGGCATGCCCAATTTTCTTTGGAGTTTCTCTGAAATAAATGTGGCTTCTGACCCAGAGTCTATGAGTGCCCTAGCTGAATATAATTGCCCTCTATGGTTTATTTGAACTACCGCAGTACCTAACAAAATCTGTTTCCTACAAGACATGAGTGGTTCTTGAGTGGACTGTAAGAGGGTTGTGTATGCTTGTGGATTTGGATTTGAGGGGTGGGTTTGGGAGGTACTGCCTTGGTTTGAATCAAGAGCAGGGTTTGATGCTCTTGATCCTTGCGGGGAGGACTGTGGACGAGGGATGTTGTCCTTATGCAGAAGTGTATTGTGTTTCTGTCTGCATATTCTGCAAGAATATTTGCTTTTGCAGTCTCTGAAACCGTGAGATAGAGCTAAGCAATTAAAACAGTAGCCATTATTTTTTACTGTAGATATACGGGTCTCGACATTCATGCCTAAGAATTTGGGACATACTCGAATTGAGTGTTGGGTTTTACATAATTTGCAACTTTCCAATGCATGTGTATTCGATGACGTAGTGATTCTTGGAGTATATGTTTTATTAGAGCTGTGGGTCGGGTTTTCTAAAACATTTGAATGAAACGTGTTGAATCTCACGTCCCTTCCTCTTTTCTGGAGTCTACTGTCGTGATGGGTAGTGGGATTTGGATCAACCAGATCTCCCACTGATTCCAATGATTTATATTTATGGGTGAGAAAGGCATCAAATGTTTTCCAAGAAGGTATTTCCGAGTTGTCTTCTAGCGTGTCTTCGAATTGATGAAGAAGGCGTTTGGGTAACTTAGTTCCGCATAAGAATATTAATATAGGGTCCCAACTACTTGTGTCCAAGCCAAGATTATTCAGACTAGTTAGACAATTGTTAACCGTCCTCTGAAGATTTTTGATGGTACTTCCGCTTTCTTGGGTGGTTTGGGGTAAATTGAATAAAATCTTCAATTGGGCATTTGTTTGGACTCTTTTGTTCTCGTATTGCGAAACGAGATCCTTCCATGCCATTAGAAATCCGTCATTTGTTAAAGGGGCATTTTCTACGATCGACCGCGCTTCTCCTCGGGTTTTTTGTATTAGGTGGAAGAGTCTTTCCACGTTGCTGATCGTCCTGTTATGGATATATATAGCCGTAAACATATCTCTAAACGAGGGCCATGTTGCGAAATCTCCATAAAATATATCCGTGTCAATAGGAGGCAGATGAACAAATGATCCTACGTTCATCGATGGGTATACCTCTGAAGTTCGTTCCTTTATAGGGGCTGATGGGGTCTTGAGATAATCAATACATTGATTAATGGATCCTAAACATCTCAAATACAACTGATGGCCTTTTCTAAAATTTTCTTTGACTTCCGTTAAGTCAATGGGATCAGCAGGGTTTTGCGGGGCTCTGCGCAAGGCATCGTACGATTTGCTTGCCCTATCGTATATCGCATTGAGTTCAACTCTTTTGATTTCCAGAGTGAAGACTGTTTCATCTTCCGGGAGTGTTGAATTATGTTCCTCTATGTATTCGAATAAATCGAGAATACAGAACTTAAAATCTTCCATTATATTAATTAAAATTATCTTCAAACGACAAAATTGGGTAGGGTTCTTTATGAAAAATAGCAAAAAGCTAGACAAATTTCGCAAAAATTCGATTTTTTAATTATGGGTATTTTTGGCCCTCTTGGGTATAAAGGGTTAATTATTTAAATAATAAATTGATTTAATATTTAATGTTGAATTAGTTAACGAAATTCCAAATTGGGTCACGAAAAAATTTCTTACTGGGTTTTCAGAAATTTGTCCTACTGGGTATTCCAAAATTTTTCCTACTGGGTATTTTGTCTTCAGTGCACCTAACTGACTGTGCACTAACAAAATATACTTTGGGCTTAGGAATGCAATATATATTTATGTATGAGCGTATGTATGTATATTTGCCGTGAGAAATGTAATTTATTTGAAGTATTTTGGCTCCCGGCAAATATTGTATGTACAATGGATGTATATGATGCTATATGTACATATATATGCAAAATGCAAAGCAGAATATGATAAACGCAAAGTTTTAAATAATTTTATTTTAAGACAAATTAATAACTTTTGTTAATTAGTTTATTGTTTATTATTCTGATTTGCACCAATATAAATAATACGGGTCGTTGTACTTACAATTTTTTCCACCAAAGAATATTAAACTGCGGGTCGTTTTATGGTATATATGTATATTAGGGTATTTGTTGGTGCACAAAGAACGGCTGCAAGCAAGTCCAACGTTGATGCACAATTTCTGTGGTTTGGGTGGGTGAATTTAATTTAATGAGTTGGTTGGGTATATGAGTATTTAAATCTCTTTAAAGGACACTTGAAAATCCGCCTCGAAGGACCAAAATGTCGAGTTGTATCGACAAAAGTATCGCCGGCGTGTCAAATAAAAAGAAAAAAGAGGATTTTTTAGAGTTTGCACGTTATAAATATGTGTTTATTTATAAATATGAATATGCATATGTGTATGTGTTTTATAATTCAAATTAATTGTTTTATATAACAATTTAATACTTATTGGGTAGGGTTAGTGTGTACAATATTGATATATGACCTGTGGGTTTATGTTATTTTTCCAACGATGTGGTTGTTGTTGTGCGGGTGTAGTTCAACTTCACTGTTTTCACTGCTTTCACTTTGTTTGTTTTCAAAAAACTGAAAACATTATTCTTATGTTGGCGCTGTTTGGTATTTTTGCATTGTCCTCTTATTCGTTTTGAGGGCAATGCAGGGATGTGTTTATTGGGCATAAACACATACTGTTTCGCCAGGTGAACGTTCACCAAAGACGGCCAATGTAGATCTGTTGGCTAACACGGTTATGTACACAATTTTTTGTGATGATCTTGGTGTCATTCATATCGATTGCCTTGTAAAGTGTACACCAGTCATCGAAGTATATTAGTCAGAGCGTTTTAAAAATATGCGATGTTGATTTGGAGCAGAATGGATTGCGTTGGCGAAAAAAGTCGTCTTCCATTAGAACAGTTTACGGGTGCACACGTGTCTAATATGGCAGAAACTCACATTTTGAACCATTAACTGCTACCCCATCCAGCATATTCTCCAGGTTGAGCCCGTCGCGGCAATTTCTTGGTTCAAAACCTGTAGAAGCAAAAGAAGAAATAACTGGGCGGCAAGGGAAAGAGAGGGCCAATTATTTAGAAGGAATGCAAAAGTTGAAAAAAACGCTGGTCTCAATGTATAGAGCTGAAAGGAGCAATAAAACACTTATTTCCCGAAAAAAAAATATATTTAGCTCAAAAAATCACTGACTTATCAAATCACTTTCGTATATATACATTAATTTTCAGTATTCCTGAAATTTATGCATAAATTTAGCATAATACGAATACATACGTCAAAAATTGTTTATATATTTTTTTTTCGTTTTTTCTGTTGTAGCTCAAAGCTTTTATACCGTTATTCGTATGATGAATAGATTCGCTTTGAAACTGAACATGGTACATTTACATTTTGCTAACACTGTTTATACTTTTTAGTCATAGAAGAATCACGAAAAAATTTAAATATACTATATATTTATGTATGTACAAAAGGCATCAAAAATGCACGCAAATTTTGAGTAAAAAAATAATAAAAAAAAAATTCTAAAAAAAACCTCCAGTGAAATTCAATACCAAATACAGTTAAACAAATAAGCAGAAAAGGGAGAATAGAACTTTAGTGTGAACCAAACACAAAACTAACTCAAAACTAACAAAAATTCAATGGCAGCACAAACGAAATATTTCACGGTAAATGAAGTGGGGGAGTGAGGTGTATATAAAAAAAAAAAAAAAATATCACTGAGGCTGAATAGAAAACCAGTTGTGTTGCTAAAATAAATACAAAAAAAAATTCCACATTCTACAACACAGTCATTGCGTACAACAAAGTAACAGTCATAAAGCATAACACAAATAGAGAGAGAGTGCGAATATACATACGTGTATGTGGTGGTGTGGGACACGCCACAGGCAAGTATAGGGCAAATTCGTGAGGGAAACAATAGTTTATGAAAATGAAAGCCTTTAAACGCAAGGGTACTAAGGAAAATTATTTGACTGATTGTAAGTGCCTTAGAATGCCATGCTGCGAATCTAAGCTGGACCGGTCTAGAAGGATTGCTGCTCACTGGAATTTCGCCTTAAAATCCGAGAGAAAAAAGTTGAAAGCGTTTTCAGCGCTTTTGAGGGATTCAGCGGTAATACTGCCTTAATGAGAATAGCTAACCATTACTGAACTCTATCCAGTGTGCCCCTGAAAGTGTATTTTTCTAGTGCAGGCCACCATATATTCTGTGTTGTGTTTTGTTTTTCCTACTTCTCTTCATGTCTTTCTGTTTTGTGTTCTCAAAAAATATCTTACTCCGGGAGTAATGTAAAAGCATAAAACAAACAACCAAAAAGCCAAAACTATAAAAATATTCTTTAAAAAAAATTGAAAAAAAACCGCAAGTGAAAAATCGAATCGTACGAAGAGCCATTCAATCTTCACCCCAAGCAACAACGGTTTTATCGAAATTTATATGCGAAATATTTTTGTGTGTATTTTCTTTTCCTCTTTCTCGTGCGTATGTGTGAAAAAGGCGTCCTTCAAATAAGTGATATTCAAATGTTGCACAAAATGCATTGGCATCAGCGCATATTTTGTGGCATAAAAATACCAAAAAAAAAAAAAAAATACTCAAAACAAAAAACAAAAACACTAATGCACTCACACCCACACACACACACAGATACATGCTAGCGCTAAAATATCGACAGGAAGCATAGCGTTGATATTGAAATATCACAATAACTTTTTTGCTTCATTTTTTAGAAGCAGAAAAGAACAAAAAAAATGTAATAAAAAGAACGAAAAATGCAAACAGATATTCGAACATTCACATTTTGAAGATTTATACGCCAGCAAATAAATATTTATGTGCTTAACTTTAGTTGCAGATTGTGCAAATATATCTCTTTCGCTACACATATATTTATGTTATATTTATGTTTTTTTTGGTGGGGGAGTGTGTGTGTTATGTGCTTAACTTTAGCAAATATTTTGTTTGGTTTTCCAGAGCAAAGGCGCATATACTTACCATATATATATATGTTTATATATATTCGCTCAGCAATTGTATGAAGTGTTGATATTTTATGCGCCGCAAAGTAATGCAACAAAGTCAATGGCGACATTTACATTTTCAAATGCGTTTCTTCTTCGGCTTTTAGGTATTTGTATTTGCACATATTTATTTGCTTATGCAAATATTGTCTGATAGACAAGTTGAATTTAAAGTCAAATAAAAGATTGTGTGATAAGCTTGATTACATATACCATAAACATATATAAATATTTATATATATACACATTTTTATATCCATATGTATATATATACGAAGTTAGATTTGCATTTAATGCTTCAATTGATATCTCTTTGCGTAAATAAATTCCATCAAATAGTATAAATTTAATGAAAATATAATATTGGTAGCAATCGATTGGAAATTATGCAAACGAAAGCAATAAAGCTGTGTTTAATTGTCATCAAAGTTTAACAAACTCTTCTTCCCTTTCATTGCAAGCATTCTTCTCCGTCAGTTGGCTTAATGGCTTAATTATTTAATAAATATTTGTTGACGATTTATTTAAAAAATTATTGTTGTTGTGAAGTATCTATATACTGATTGAGTTTTAATAGAAAAAAATTATTTTGGCTTTAAAAACTCACAACAAATTTTTAATAATCACATTATTATAATATGTATTAGTTTATTTTGTATTATAAATAATATATTTTATTTTATTTAATATCATCCTATTTTGTTAGATAAAATTTAATTACATTTAATTTATTTTAATTTTCATTTATTTTATTTCATTTTATTTTATTTTATTTTATTTTATTTTATTTTATTTTATTTTATTTTATTTTATTTTATTTTATTTTATTTTATTTTATTTTATTTTATTTTATTTTATTTTATTTTATTTTATTTTATTTTATTTTATTGTATATTATTTTTTTCTTTATTTTATTTTATTTTATTTTATTTTATTTTATTTTATTTTATTTTATTTCATTTTATTTTATTTTATTTTATTTTATTTTATTTTATTTTATTTTATTTTTTTATTGTATTTTATTTTATTTTATTTTATTTTATTTTATTTTATTTTATTTTATTTTATTTTATTTTATTTTATTTTATTTTATTTTATTTTATTTTATTTTATTTTATTTTATTTTATTTTATTTTATTTCATTTTATTTCATTTAATTTAATTTAATTTAATTTAATTTAATTTAATTTAATTTAATTTAATTTAATTTAATTCCATTTAATTTATTTTAATAAGTAATGTTATATTTTTATAAATATTATTTATGGGTATTGTCTTTTAAAAAATATGAAAAAAATATTTTCGTTAATTATATAGTAATGATACTGACAACATTTGATCTCACAAAGATATCACTCATACTCTCCTGCTGGCGAGCGTAGCATAAAGCCATAAATACAAAGTAAAGCTTATAAAATTATGAAATAATGAAAAGTTTACGCCAACGAAAAATGTAATTTTGTTCTACTTTTTCTTGTTTCTGTTCCACATAAAAATGTTAAAAAATTCTTAAAATAAAATAATATTTTGCATGCAAATAAACCGAAATTACTTAATCCGCTTGCTTATGCACATTAAACATTTATTTTTCGCTTCTGCTTTTATTACTTGTTTTTCAGAAATTTTTTTCAGCTGGTGCTTCTGGGTGGTTGTTCATTATGCAACCATATAATTGTTCATACTTTTAGCGAAATATTTGCATAAAATGCATATTTAATGTGGATATTTAGTAACGACTAGTGGTGTAAGCGTGTATAGGGGTATAAAAATATTTGGAATATTTGAATTTAATTTTTTTTATTTTTTATTATTAACGCTAATTTTTATTCATATTTTTGTAGCTGCCTTTTTGTTATAGTATTTTTTTTAAATTTAGTTGTTTACTTTTGTCTTCTTATAAGTTGAATAGTTGCTATTTTTTAGAATTGTATGTACAAAGAAATATGTATATATATCTTCTGTGGTGCAAGTTATGTTTTAAATTTTTTGTTCCTTTAAGTTATGGGCATTGGTAAGATTTTCCTCTCACTATGTGTTATTGTAACTGCTCTTGTTTACTAAGTAGGCCACCGGCTGTGGCTAGCCACTTCTATATGAATGTGAATTACGTGATTTATGGGCATAAAATTTGCAATTCTTAGTGTTGTGACACAAATTGGTTTAAATATTGTTGGACACTCATAATATTGTCGCATTTTTTAATTTATATTATTAAATTTACAATTTTTTAATTTAAATTTTAGAAAATTTTACATTTTTTTTTGAATAGTTTGATTTTATCTTATTAAAATTTATTTTATATGATTTAATTTTTTATACAATATTTTATTTTATATTAGTTTAATTATTTCATTTTAATATATTTAAAATTTTTTTATTCTTACTTAGTTTTATTTTTTATAATTTTATTTTATTTTATTTTATTTTATTTTTTTTTATTTTATTTTATTTTATTTTATTTTATTGTATATCTTTTATTTTATTTTATATTATATTATTTTATTTTATTTTATTTTATTTTATTTTATTTTATTTTATTTTATTTTATTTTATTTTATATTATTTTATTTTATTTTATTTTATTTTATTTTATTTTATTTTATTTTATTTTATTTTATTTTATTTTATTGTATATCTTTTATTTTAGTTTATATTATATTATATTATTTTATTTTATTTTATTTTATTTTATTTTATTTTATTTTATTTTATTTTATTTTATTTTATTTTATTTTATTTTATTTTATTTTATTTTATTTTATTTTATTTTATTTTATTTTATTTCATTTTATTTTATTTTATTTTGGCTTATTTTATCTCATTTATTTTTTATTTTTGATTTGATTTTATTTTTTTATTTTATATTATTTCAATTTTTAACATTTATTTTATTTTATTTTATTTTATTTTATTTTGCTTTATTTTATTTTATCTTATTTTATTTTATTTTATTTTATTTTATTTTATTGTATTTTATTTTATTTTATTTTATTTTATTTTATTTTATTTTATTTTATTTTATTTTATTTTATTTTATTTTATTTTATTTTATTTTATTTTATTTTATTTTATTTTATTTTATTTTGTTTTGTTTTATTTTATTTTATTTTATTTCATTTTATTTTATTTTATTTTATTCTATGTAATTTTGTATTAGATTATTTTATTTTATATTCTTATATTTTATTATACAATTTTTTTTAATTTGATTTTTTTATATTATATTTTATTTATTATTTATTTATCTTCCATTCTCTTCACCTAACATTTATTTAATTTTTCTTTTAACATAAAGCCGCATGCTGCCCACATATACGCTCACAGCCGTCGTCGCCGCTTCATTAATGCTGAGGACAATTTTAATGGGTTTGGTTAAGCTGTGGCGTAGTGCGTAATGGTTGGTATAAAAACTTGCAAGATTAAAAGATTTTTTTTTCATAATTCCCTCCAACTGTGTTCGACATTAACTTAAAAGCCATAAAAATGAACTTAGAATGCGTAGAAAAAATTAGTTATTATAATTCTTGTAACTTATGTTATTTGTGTTGACATAAAATTATACTGCGGAGACAAAGCTAATGGTATGCTATTCAAATCTAAAAAATAGTGAGAGGTTAATGGAAGAAAGAATAGTATGATGGGATTTTAAGCCTCAACTTGTTCATTAGAATTTCTTTTTTCAAGTTGAGGATATTTAAAACACTCTTAAAATATTTATATAAAGTACATATTGTTCAGGCAACGGATATATGCTTGAAACTTTGTAACATTTTCATGCTAGCTTTGAATTACTTTGATAATACTTCTAGATTTTAAGTCTTAGTTGGACTTAAAGCATTCTCACTCATTTACTTTGGATGAGCAAATTTTTGTCTGGTATTTTATATACTTATATGGATACAAATTACATTGAAGTTAGAACACAAAATGCTTTTTGGAAGCTTTCAATCAATATATTTTTCTTCAATCATAATACTAACTAATTACTTTTAGCATTTGAAGACCTTAGTTGTTGTACTTTTTACTCATTTTGGTAATTTTATAAAGCTGTTTGCATCTCTTCAAGCTGTTCAAGCAAGTTCAAGCATAAAACCTGTTAACATTTTTCCAATATACTTTTAAATATATAAGGCTTTTATTAATTGCACACTCAAATGGTCGACATATTTTCCATTTAATGGTATTAAAATGTATTCAATCAACATAAATTTTCCTCAAGCGATGCAGTATTTACTTATTTTATCATTAATACTAGTACTATTGCATATGTCAATATTTATTTTTTATGATGTATGTCTTTATAAACTCTTCAAGCATGTTCAAGCATTTAACTTTGCTGTAGTGTTTTTTACGTATTCAGAAGAAGTTAATATTTTTTAATTGTAATGCAAAAATGGTAGTCAATTTCCTCATTCAATAAAAAAATTTATTCAATCAAATAAAATTCTATCAAGCATAATTTTATTTAAAAATTGCAACAATGCTTCTCCTACTATTGCATATTTTGACATTGTTATTAACATATTTTCGCAAAATTTACCAATCAACTCTTCAAGCATGTTCAAGCGTAAAACTTTGGTACGTTTTTTACACATATTTCAAATATTTATTAGGGTTTTTCGAATTATTTACTTAAATGATAAGCAAGTTCTACATTAAATGCTTATAAAATGCATTCAATCATTCATCAAGCATGTAAAATTTTGCAATTTTGTAATGCAATTCTAAATGCTGACATTATTGTTGCCATATTTCTGTGATATATGTCATTTCCAACTCATCAAGCATGTTCAAGCATGTGCCTATAATGAATTTTTGCGTATATACTACAAAATATTTAAAGGTTTTATAAATTTAAAGAAATTTTTGAAAATTCTCGCAAAACAAGTATCAAGCATGTTCAATCATCGCTAACCTGCTCCACAACTACAACCTTTAATACATTATTTCGTAAGTACTTTGTGAATTGTCACCAAATTCTCAATTTTTTAGCATTTCTTTTTCACATTTTCCACTTTTCAAAGGCTTTCAAGCATAATGTACCTGCAACCAGCATACTTAACCGTATCTTAGTCATGATCATTACTTATTTAAGACTTAAAGTAGCTATGGACCTGCTTAAGCACCGCAAATAGCAAAACTTTTCCATTTTAAGCACAAACAGACACACGAATATATGTACACATATCTACAGTAGTGTAGAAGTAAATACCAACATGTGTACTTATCTCTATGTAAGCAACTGTAGCTTAGTTGCAGCAGAAAAAGTTTATTTGCAGCCTTTCGTAATGCAATTTTTCTGGATTTTCGGCTTACAATGTGGAAACGGTATATGTGTATGTGTGTGTGTGCGGTATCAATATTGAGAGTTGCCATTGCTATGCTGTTCATATATGGTTGTGGCAAGGCTTGTGTGTGTGGGGTGTATGAGAGTAAAATTAAAGTGACAAATAAATAATGGAAGAACTAGTGTAAAGAAGTGTTAGCATGAAAGTTTTACAACTTTCGAAATTGTTTAGTTTTGGTATTTTGTTTTTTCTTCGCATTTACTTCGTTTTCTTCTTTGATGGCATGACAGCGATAAGAGCGAAACAATAGCTTGCAACATATGGGCAGCTGGAAGTTGCAGCTTTGATACTGGTAAACTGCATGGCATGCATTTTTGGGGAAAAAAATTACTACAACAATTATACGAGAAAACCAATATCCATAAAACTTGAAAGCGGTTAGCCAGAGAGTGTGTGTAAATGAACACAATATGGTTGCCTTTCGTGGTTATCTATGAATTATATAATTTTAAAATGTTATTAAAAAGATTTTCCTAATTTATTTTACAATAATTCAGCATGCTTAATATAGTAAGGTGGAAAATTCTCATTTCAAATCCAAAAAAATCCGGTAGGTGGCGCTAGAGTGCTCACAAGACATGCGTTTTGCTGAACATAAAAGTTAAATAACTTAGGATGCATATTGCCGCTAGATGTCACCCGAGTCAAATTTTTATTTGTTATCGCATTTGAGCTGCGATTTTTTCTTTTTATGATTATTTATAAAAACTGGGTTTTATAAAAAGTCTCCGAAATTTTTTTTGTATCCTTAAGTGATTAAAAATTAATTATCGTCTTTGACTCTATGAACAAATTTTGAAAATAACCAATGACAACCATAGATGGTACTGGGTACGTGCTATGTTGTGGGTGTAGAAAACTACGAGGGTAAGTCCTAATGCATATACCGGGTTATTCAATTTGATTTCGAGAACAAATGTCAATAAAATTATTTTTTTTCAGAAAATTCGTTTTTTATTATAAAATGGCATTATATGTGAAACATTAGTCAAACGGCTGCGTCGTGAATTTTTGCCAGTTTCGATCTATTTGAGGTAATTTCTGCCCACAGTTTGGCATACATTGGACGGTATCTCAGCCACAACGTAACGAATGTTAGTTGTCAAGTGCTTAAGAGTGCAAGATTTGTCCGCATTAAGGCGGCCTCTCGCGGCGACCCACAAGAAAAAACCCAATGGTGTCAATTAGCACGATCTGGGTGGCCAAATGACATCGCCAAGGCGAGAAATTATAAGGGAACGAAATTTCTCTCGCATTAGAGCCATATTCGCTCGTGTTGTATGGCATGGGACACCATTTTGCTGAAACATCATAATGTTCAAGTCATGTTCTTAAATTGCAGTCCAAAAAAAGTCGGTATTAATATGATTATAACGCTAAGATCTGACAGTGAATATCTTATCAATTATTTGAATACTCTCGTGGCATCAAGTACGTAAATTTTCCTTATTTATGTATTCCATGAGTGGGAAATGTGCCTCGTCGCTGAAAAAAATTCTGTTGTTAGAAAAACTGCCGTCCATTGCTTTTTGTTCAAGCACTCAATCGACGTATGCGCGGCAGTGTGAGTGGTTAAATGGCTTCAGTAATTGTGTGAACTGGACTAGACATGGTTTTAGATGTAAGTCCAAGTACATCAAATATGCCATAATGTGACGTAAGAAAGCCCCAGCTCTCCAGACATAGACACATTCGTTAACACTTAGACTACTGGCTCTCCGAAGCCCATATTTCATCTCTTATGGAAATCTTCGCTAAAGCCTTATGGTTGATAGCAGGATCTGAAATTAAGAAAACTCAATACAAATGTGTTTGAGTAATCATTTTCCGCAACATTGTAACTTATAAGCTTTTAAAAAGCTCTTAAATATTTTCAAAAAATCCGGCATACTTTTAGGTGCACGCAAAATATTCAAAACAATGCAAGCTATTCAAGAACTTGTAAATAATTTATGATTATCAATTAAATCAAATATGTTCATTTGTTTCTAAATTCCTTTTTATAGTATACTTAACATAACCTCTTTGTAAAAGTCAAGAGAAAAGCTAAAAAAAATATATAAAAATTATTTCTTAGAAATAATTTTATTTTTTAGAAATAATTTATATGTACAATTTTGTTATTAACATGATAAAGTTATAAAAATTTATATACTGATAAAATAATTTAAATAAAATAAGTAAAATTACATATAAAATTTCATTACTTCGTTACATACCCTCAGGCGCTAGTATCTTTTAGGTACCGAAAACTCTAACAAAATGTTAAAACTGAAAACTTTCATGAACAATTTTGAGGTGCTTTTGATTTTGGTTTAAAAAAAATATTTGCCTACATTTAGGCAGTCTGTTTCATAATTTTAATAATTTATATACAAAACTTTCTTAATTTTTTTCGAAGCTTTTTCACAAGAAAGCTTATTTCCCTTATCTTCTTGCCTAAATATGAAACGCCAATCAAACGTTTTTACGTAGACAATTTTTCAGCAGCTAGAAAACAGCAATTATATAAAAATGTTTAAGCCCAAAATCTTATTATATTTTTGGTAGCATATTTTTAGGCCGAAATCAGTTAAAAAAACTGTTTTCAATTGCGTTCTCTCTTCAATAATTAATTTTCCTGCTAGAAATAACTGCTAAGTATAACTTTGGGTATATTTTGTTGCCTACCTTTAGGCGTTTAATATAAAAAATTCAAGAAAATTTTATAACAATGCACCGTTTCTTTCCTTTTTGAGCTAAATTTAACAACGCAAAACATTGCTGGCATATTTAATGAGATTTTTTATAATTTATTGCATACTTTCTGGCGTTCATGTAGTTCTGAGCAATACATACTGAGATCTTTATTCCTTTTCTTTTGTATTTTATTCACTAAATGGCGGTATTGTGGCATGTAAGTCACAGTTAACAAGCCAATGTGTGGTAAATAAAGAGAATAGTGAAAATAAAGCACAAATAAATACTAAATAGTTGGTTATTTAACCTACACTTTAAATCAAGTTGAATGGCTTTTCTTATATTTTTACGTGCAGCAATTCGGGTGTCTACAAATATATATATATAGATGACCCAAACACATTTAACCCTTCTGAATGCACGTACCACATAAGCGTTGAAGGTGTGAACTAATGCATGCAGAGGAACGCATGTGAGTGAGGAATATGTGTGTGTGTGTGCGTTGAAGAAGGGAAACAATTACTTTTGATGCTTGAATTTCAGAAATTTCACAAAGACGTAAACGTGTTTGTATGGAGTTATTGAATGGGCGTCCGTTGGAATTCAACGTTGAACTGTCAGAAAAATCAAAAAAGTAATGTTGGCACGTGACACACCTCGTTTGTAAAAAGAAAGCAGACGATGGAAGTGTAACAAACGATAACAAAAGCTTACGGCAACACTGTGCAACAGTTTAGGGGAAAACCTTTAAGAACTCGGTCAACAAAATTCATATACATCTCAAGGGTATTTAAATTACATCTGACTATATGTTAGGCCTTTCATAACTTTTTTCTCTTCTTTCTTCCCTTTCACGTTTTGCTTTTTTTCTCTTGTATTCCTTCTATTTCCTCTTTATTTTCTCTTTGCTGTTCCCTTGTCTCTTTTTTCCACCTTTTAATCTTTTATAAATTTTCCTTTGTTTCTTTCTCTCTTCTCTTTCTTCTTTCGTCTTTCTTTTTCCTTTTTTCTCTTTTTTCCTTCTTCTTTCTTTTTTCTCCTTTCCTCATTGTTCTTTCTTGTTTCTCCTTTCCTCATTCTTCTTTCTTGTTTCTTCCTTCTTGTTTCTTCTTTCTCCTTTCTTGTTTCTTCCTTCTGGTTTCTTCTTTCTCCTTTCCTCAATCTTATTTCTTGTTTCTCCTTTCCTCATTCTTCCTTTTTATTTCTTCTTTTTTCTTTCTTCTTTCTTCTTTCTTCTTTCTTCTTTCTTCTTTCTTCTTTCTTCTTTCTTCTTTCTTTTTTCTTCTTTCTTCTTTTTTTTTTTTCTTCTTTCTTGTTTTTTCTTTCTTGTTTCTTCATTCTTCATTCTTCTTTATTCTTTATTATTTCTTCTTTCTTCTTTCTTCTTTCTTCTTTCTTCTTTCTTCCTTCTTCTTTCTTCTTTCTTCTTTCTTCTTTCTTCTTTCTTCTTTCTTCTTTCTTCTTTCTTCTTTCTTCTTTATTCTTTCTTCTTTCTTCTTTCTTCTTTCTTCTTTCTTCTTTCTTCTTTCTTCTTTGTTCTTTCTTCTTTCTTCTTTCTTCTTTCTTCTTTCTTCTTTCTTCTTTCTTCTT
>JAWMAG010000003.1:21882500-21937500 GCA_037013455.1 Ceratitis rosa | reverse complement strand
TGTGAACTCATTTATTTTTATTTTTTGCTTTTATATTAATTTTACCACAGCGTATTTGAGTAAGCGTTATTTTATTAATTAAATTAACATTTGAATAAAAAAAAATCGTTAGAAATCAATATAAAGTGATATTTTAATATTGATAAGTTGCTCTTCATAATTTGAAGCATTTAAATGCATATCTCCTTTTTAACTCCTTTTTCGAATCTTCTTATGTTATTTTACTTCGAAGATTAAATAAATTTACGTTTATCTCTTTTTCGATCTTTTAGCTTACGCCAATCATCATCTCATTTACCCAAATTTAATTCAATTTTATTACATTATTTTACGCTTGAATTACTTATCTAATTGATTGAGTAAGGCAGCCACACAATTTCTTGCATTAAAAATATATATACATTTATGTACTTTAATATGTGTTCTTTTCTTGATAGTCACTTTAAGCTAAGCGCAACCCAAATCGATTTATGAAATTTAATAAATCCAACATTTCAAACGATGCAAAATATTTCAAGACGCTTTGTTACATTTTAATATTTTTTTTAGTTAAAATTAATTTTAAACGTTTTAATTTAATTTTTTTATTAATGTTATTTTATTTTATTTTATTATACTTTATTTTATTTATTTCTTTTATTTTATTCTATTTTATTTTAATTACACTTATTTTATTATATTTTAATTTATTTTATTTCATTAAATTTTATGTTATCCTATTTTATTTTATTTTATTTTATTTGATTTTGTATTATTTCATTTTACTAAATTTCATCTTATTTATTTTATTTATTTTTGTTTATTTTTCATTTTAAATAATTTTTAATTAATTAAATTAATTTTAACTTAACTTATTTTATTATTGATTGTTATTTCATTTTACGTTAAATCTTTTTTGTTTTAGTTTATTTTCTTTTATATAATGTGATTTTATTTTATTTTTTATTTTGTTTTTTGTTATATTTTTTTATTTTATTTTATTTTATTTTACTTTCCTTTATTTGATTTTATTTCACTCAATTTTAAGTTATTTTATTTCGTTTTCTACTTTATTTAATTTCTTTATTTTTTTTATTTTATTCTATTTTAAATTAATTTATTTTACTTTATTTAACTTTATTTAATTTTTATTTTATTGTATTTTATTTTATTTTATTTTATTTCATTTTATTTTATTTTATTTTATTTTATTTTATTTTAGTTCATTTTTTTATTTTATTTTATGTTATTTTATTTTATTTTATTTATTTTATTTTATTTTATTTTATTTTTATTTTATTTTATTTTGTTTTATTTTATTTTATTTTATTTTATTTATTTTATTTTATTTTATTTTGTTTTATTTTATTTTATTTTATTTTAGTTCATTTTATTTTATTTTATTTTATTTTATTTTATTTTATTTTATTTTATTTTATTTTATTTTATTTTATTTTATTTTATTTTATTTTATTTTATTTTATTTTATTTTATTTTATTTTATTTTATTTTATTTTATTTTATTTTATTTTATTTTATTTTATTTTATTTTATTTTATTTGATTTTATTTTATTTTATTTTATTTTATTTTATTTTATTTTATTTTATTTTATTTTATTTTATTTTATTTTATTTTATTTTATTTTATTTTATTTTATTTTATTTTAATTTATTTTATTTTATTTTATTTTATTTTATTTTATTTTATTTTATTTTATTTTATTTTATTTTATTTTATTTTATTTTAATTTATATTATTTTATTTTATTTTATTTTATTTTATTTTATTTTATTTTATTTTATTTTATTTTATTTTATTTTATTTTATTTTATTTTATTTTATTTTATTTTATTTTATTTTATTTTATTTTATTTTATTTTATTTTATTTTATTTTATTTTATTTTATTTTATTTTATTTTATTTTATTTTATTTTATTTTATTTTATTTTATTTTATTTTATTTTATTTTATTTTATTTTATTTTATTTTATTTTATTTTATTTTATTTTATTTTATTTTATTTTAATTTATATTATTTTATTTTATTTTATTTTATTTTATTTTATTTTATTTTATTTTATTTTATTTTATTTTATATCATTTTATTTTATTTTATTTTATTTTATTTTATTTTATTTTATTTTATTTTATTTTATTTTATTTTATTTTATTTTATTTTATTTTATTTTATTTTATTTTATTTTATTTTATTTTATTTTATTTTATTTTATTTTATTTTATTTTATTTTATTTTATTTTATTTTATTTTATTTTATTTTATTTTATTTTATTTTATTTTATTTTATTTTATTTTATTTTATTTTATTTTATTTTATTTTATTTTATTTTATTTTATTTTATTTTATTTTATTTTATTTTATTTTATTTTATTTTATTTTATTTTATTTTATTTTATTTTATTTTATTTTATTTTATTTTATTTTATTTTATTTTATTTTATTTTATTTTATTTTATTTTATTTTATTTTATTTTATTTTATTTTAGTTTATTTTATTTTATTTTATTTTATTTTATTTTATTTTATTTTATTTTATTTTATTTTATTTTATTTTTGTACTTAATTTAATTTTTTATTACAGTCTTTGGAGAATTACCCTTTTCCTTTGCTTGGTTTGAAGTTTTCAATGTCGGTGAACTTATAAGGATTCAGAGTTCATGTATGCAGACATATTTGTAAAAGTATGCATATTACTTTTAATATAATAATCCCGCTAAAATATAATATATGTTCATAGTATTACACAGCTGCTTAAACATATATCACACCCATATGACTCGTTGACCTTTGGAGTGCAAACAAACAGACACAGTTTTCCACATATTTAAGTATACATATCTTTCAATTTCCGCTCATCTCAAGCGTTGTGATTTAAATAAATATTTTATATGCTCAAACGCTTAAGGGCCATTATGTGTGAGGTCAATGTACCGTTTTCACACTCACCGACCAACCAACATAAACAAAATAACCACAAAATGGGATATATGCGAGGGATAACCTTTCCGCAAATATCTATTTAGGCCATATGGCCGCAGCGGAAGTCAACAAGTAGCACAGGATAAGTCATTAAAATCCACAAATAATCACACATACACGCATACATAAATTATGAATAAAATATGTACAATATATAGAGATGTGGCAATTGTGAGAGATATATTTGAATTTTTTCAACATAATGGCTGGCGTAGGCGTGTGTTGGCAAATAAAATGGTTAATAAGAGGAAAACACTTACACACATTTACTTAGATTTCCGTTTAGTCCTTTTGTTATGGTGGCATTTACGAGTAAGTTCAGCAATTGTGCCTGAGCAGCTCACTCACTCTTCCGATTATTCCTTTCGTTTGCGGTTCACTGCGTTCGTAAAGCGGAAAATAGAAATTTTGACAGCCGTAACCCCAATTGTACGCTTGAGTGCAGAAAACTCAATTAAATTTGCGCGGGTGAGAGGGCAAGCACTCTCAAATTGGAAACTTTGATTTTCCATTTGTTAAGCATGAGTGAGTATTTGAAGTTATATTACAAGAGGGAAATGTTAAATGACTAAAATTGGAAACTGTAAAATTTTATTCCTAAAAAATTGTTCATTCACGAAACTTCACTTGGAGCACTTCGCCTTGAAAAGAATATTTAAATTCTTAAAACTGAATAGGTGATATCTGTATTGTCGACTTTGTCCTTCAGGTCGTGGATAACAAGTCAGGTATTAAGAGTTAAGTTAGAGTAGGTGGTTGAACTAGCTTATCTTCTCACAACAACAATAATGACTTATATTCTGTTCCAGATCGACAAATGAAATTCGAAAAAATGAGCGTGACTACAACGATACCATGGAGATGACACGCTTGCTTTCAAGCGAAGCGGATGGTGATCCCAACTAGAAGCCAAAGCTGTTTCGTGCCGGAAGAACCTTGCTACCATGAACGTCTTAGTATTGTTCAGCCAATCGCTGAGGCGACGTGCAGCGATTTTTGGCCGAGCTCCTCCTACAGCTTGTACTATACGTCTTAATCGTTTTCCAACAAATGGAGGGACCTACAGTTTATTCTAAGCCGGCTCCGAACGGCCGATGGATTTTTATGAGGAGCTTATTTCATTTCAGAAAAACACGCGCAAGGGTGGCCTTCCCTGCCGAGGGGCAGCCGCAATTAAAAAAAGGTAATTTTCCATAATTTTGGATCTTGGTCGCACCAGGACACGAAGCCTGGCTTTCAGAATGACAGTACGCAATGCTTACCTCTCAGCTATTGCGGCCGCCCGACGTAAAATGATCTCTCCAGAAAAAGTCCATTGTTGTTCCGAGGTATGTCCATCTGCTATAAGTCCGGTGAGATCCCGTTTTTTGTAAACCCATCAGTTTTGCAAATTCCAGCAATACCTCTTATGCGAAGCACCCAGTTCAGCTTAATTTGACACAAAGAAAGGGATAAGTGACTCATTGATTACCCTCGGAGCAAGCTGGGAACAAGAGCCTATCAGAAACAGAAGATTTGGCATTTACTAGATTAATTCCACAGGAGGAAAGCTTCACTGGTCTAGTAAACTGAGTACAGAGCCCATAGCGAGTTTTAGATGAATGTATATGTAACCACTTCGCAAACCTTTTCGCTTAGTTTTGAACTCCCCCGTCTACATTTTCAGACATTTTATCTTTATAGAATCATTTTTGCAAGATATGAAGGCGGCGAAAATAATTGTTAGAACGTTTGAAGGCCCCGATGAGCAAATCAGTGTTTTCAACTCAAATTGGGATTATGTCTAGACCCTTCACAGCTCTAATAAGATCAGATCTCAAGCTGGGCCAAAAACAAATTTTATGAAATCTTCGGTGGTCTGAAAGGTTAAGCGAAAAGTCTATGGCGTGCTTTAAGGCATAACTATCTAAGCTTTACAGAAACCTTGCCCTCTTCAATATCCTTTTGAAAGTATGAAGAGGGGGAATTGTAAAATCAGTGATCTCTCTAAACTCAGCGATGCAAGCAAGGCTTTAAAGAATTATCTCTTCCCTGAATGTCAAGGCGATGATAAACTCAGGTTCTATTAGTCTTACTGACACTTTGGCTAGCCATATCAAGACGGCTATGAGCGCCTTTTTAACAGTAACTCGAGACACCAAACTGAGATCTGTGAACCCTAACACTATACACAATTTGGCGGCATCATTAATGTTTTTATCCACGATTTTCCTTACTTAGGTACCAATGCGCTTCTTATTCCATCTCCATAACACTAGAAAGCACTCTCGCCTCATTGCCTGAACACACCAAGAGAGTTTTCTATTCGAGGAGAAGTCCTCTTCAGCCTCTAAGCTCTAGCAGCACCTTCTACTCTGAGATTACCTATTAGAAACATCCATAAAAATACCTCAATATTTACCATGAATGCAGCTCTTTACACACCCATTTCATCATTTACCTGAATGGAGCATTTAAATTTCGACAGACAACCACCCGGCAACAGCCGCTCGCCATATCAGACACCACATAACAAAGCCAGCGGACGCCAGATTGTGCAACATCAGCAGAGGAATGTTGCCCGCGTGCCATTGCAATGATATAAAAGTGAAAATAACTTCTAACTACCGGCCAGGACAGAAAGCAACAACAACAATAACAACAACAACAACTACAAAAGGTATGTAACGAAATTTCCATTACGAAAGCTATCTAAATAGACCGTTAGTTTTTAGCATTACTACCCAAAATCTGCCACTCGCTCGGCACTCGCCACGCGTTCTTGTTGTTTTTGTTGTGTTAGTTGTTATTGCTTCTTTGGTTGCATCTAATTTTAGAAATTGCATTTCGAGGCTAACTCAACCATTCACAGATTCACAGAGTTGCATTCACGTACAGACACATATACACAGAAGCACAGAAACACACACACACACATACACCCAACGTGATTTTGTCCATTTCGAACATTAGCGTGACTATTTGTATGCCTGTCATGCGACGTGAATTTGAATGTGCGTGGGTTAAGAGAAAGCGCTAGTCAGAGAGAAACAGAAAGGGAGAGAGAGGGAGAGAGTGAGTATATGAAAGCGCTCGGTGTTGTGCTGGTGTGGCGTTCGTGTAGTCAAATGGAAAGTTAACTGCATGACACAGACTTTTTAATAGTATTTGCACAGCAGCGAGTAATAACAAAAACAAAAATAAAAGCAACAATATTTGCATAAAAACAACAACTCAACACTAGCATTTCCCAGTGATTTCGTTGCATTAACCATGCGCTGAAATGGCAGCTGTTGCAATAGTTGTTGTACTTGTTCTTTTTTATACTTTTGTAAAATTTACTATTTTTGTTGTTATTCTTTGTTTTGTTTTTTTTTTGTTTTTTTTTTTTGTTGTTATAGCATACAGCGGAAATTAATGACAGCATTACGTGGTCTGTCAACAATATACACAAATGTTGCAACATCAAAGCTCAAGTTGTGTTTTTTTTCAAGCTATTTTTGTTGTTGTTTTCATTCTAGCAAACCAATTGTCATTCGATGGTATTTTATATATTTTTATAAATATTATTTTTTTTTGCAATTTTTTTTGTTGGGTCTCTGTGTGGCTTGTGATTTTTGCTTGAGTGCGTAGGTTAATTTGCATATTTTAAATAAATTACTGTTGATTGTGAATGCTCATAGAAGAAGATAGTGTAAAACTGTAGATTGCTTTCAATAGACAAGTCCCATAAAATTTCTTGCCATTGATGAATACGACTAAGATGAAAGCCCTCACAGAAAGAACTCATATTTAACTCGCTTCCAGTAAGCTCCAGTTAAGGTCAATTTAAGCCAGTCTAAAACGGCTACAACAGCCGAGTGCTTAAAAGTTCGTACTAACAACCGGAATGCCAAGGCTTGAGCCCTAGTTTGACCAACCTCCAAAAATTAAAGCAGATATATTTTTCTTATTTCAGTCGCCACACGACAGGGAATACTAGGCACTCCGAGTGACATGAAACGAAAGGTCCTCACAAAAATCCATTGACCGTTCGGAGGGGCCTTAGAAGAAATAGTAGATCACTCTATTTGTTAGTAAAAGCTAGGCCGAAAATCTCCTTCACGCAAAGCCTCCATTATAATAATTATTGTGGAATAAATAGTAGAGTTCTCAACTTTACCATAAATTATAAGGGGAGTAAAATCTACATCGATCAGTGGCGACAGATTTATATTCTCCATATCTCTAGAAGCAGATGTAGAGTTTTTTGATCCAACCGCACAACACGGTCTACTTAGCGCAGCTACTCTTTGTTGATTTGTTTAAAAGCGGATGCGTCGTCGATAGTAGCCAAAGGTCTTAAAATTTTCTTCAAAATATTTTACTCAAAAACTCTCAATGAAAACTACATCGTACAACAAGTTGTTCATAGAGTTTAATAGCTCCCCTGGCAAAAGTGCCAACTCAAAGATTTTAAGTCTGTTGGTCTTAGTACTGGTTCCAAGAGGAACGAGATTATATACCACCGCAAAACTATGACAGTATAAAAATAGGCGGCCGCAGTAGCCGAGTGGGTTTTGTGGCGTACTGCATTTTGGAAAGCCATGGATAGAGTCCTGATTCGACCAACATCCAGAATTATAGAAAATTAATTTTTCAAATTGAGGTCGCCCCTCGGCTGGGATTTTCAAGCCCTCTGCAATGAAATAAAGGCTACTCCTATTAAAAATCTTTCAGCCGTTCAGAAGCAGCTTAGAATAAACATCAAGTCACATACCAGATAATTAGAGGAACAGATCAGCGAAAAATCGCCAAATATATAAAGGGTGGTTAAATTGTAAGGGCCGATGTTGAATGTGAACCACACCAAAACGCCAAGTTTTTTTCCGAATTTAATTTGACATTTCTCTATTTCAGACTTACTCAATTTGAACCATGGAGAGATACACAATCCAACAACGTGTTAAAGTTATCCAGACTTATTATGAAAATTTTCGAAGAAAATCATCTTCAGTGATGAGGCACATTTTCACCTCAGTGGATTCGTCAATAAACAGAATTGCCGCATTTGGGCGAATGAGAATCCAAGAGTGATTGTCGAAAAACCAATGCACCCACAAAGAGTGACTGTTTGGTGCGGTTTATGGGCTGGCGGCATCATCGGGCCGTATTTTTTCCAAAATGAGGCCGGTCAGGCAGTTACTGTGAATGGTGTTCGCTATCGTGAGATGATAACGAATTTTTTATGGCCACAATTGAAAGATATGGATGTGGACGATATGTGGTTTCAGCAGGACGGTGCCACTTGCCACACAGCTAACGAAACAATGACTCTTTTGCGCAACAAATTCAATGGTCGTGTTATCTCACGTAATGGCGATGTCAATTGGCCCCCAAGATCATGTGATTTGACACCGTTGGACTTTTTTCTCTGGGGTTATTTGAAAGAAAAGGTGTACGTCGATAAGCCAGCAACAATTCAAGAGCTAAAGGATGAGATAATTCGGCACATTAACGGCATAGAAACTCCATTATGCCCCGCCGTCATCGAAAATTTGGACCATCGTATGGAGGTGTGCCGCCGAGGTCGCGGCGCTCATTTGGCCGATATTTTGTTACATACATAATTGAGTAATACCAAAATATCATAATAAAATAAAATTTCAATTATTTCCTAAATAGTTTGTGTTTTATTCAAAATCAACATCGGCCCTTGAAAATTTAACCACCCTATATATATATATATAATAGCATAATGATAGGATATACTTCGTCTTCTCCTCGTTCACTACCAGAACCATTCGCCTTGTTTCCTTAATCAATCTAAGGAAGCCTGAGCAAACGACGTAGTTACTAACATCATCTGCATACGAAAGCAGTACGCTCTTAAAGAAAACTTCAACTCTACATCTTGTATTATTTTCTCCAACATTAAGCTGAAGAAATCTGTTTTAAACCTCGCTTCGTACCGAATTACTCGAAGTAGTGTTGCGACCTTGTGGAGGCTTTTAGGAAAAACCAAATTCGGGCATATCGGCGTTGAGACAGCTCTCTTCGTGCTATCGGCCTTCAACTTGGTTTTTTTTTTTTTTTTTTTTTTTGAAATCTAAAAATACCAAATCCTTTGCAACTCCCCTATTAGTCTTCCTTTCAAATTTTAGACTATTCGGGTAAATGGAGACGAGAAAAAGCAAGCTAGCTGAGGTTAGGTCAGACGAAATTCCACCACCAACGCAAACAGAAATTCGCCATGTGATTCTCAACGGGTTTCGGCTAAATTTACAGCCAATACAAATATTTAGTGAATGCACCGTCTTTAAAGACAATTTTTGATTGGTTCAGAAGATTCCAGACCAGACATTTTTTCATAGAGGACGAGCCCCGAGAAGGTCGACCAAAATCTTCCACTGATGACGTCACTGTAGCTCTCGTGAAGTCCAAAATTGGCGAAGACCGACGATTGACCCAAGATCATCCAGGCATACACGAAGAAATCTGCTTGATGGGTACCACGAATTTTAAATGAACTTCAAAAAAGGCTCGAGGGCATTTTGCTCAATTTTTCCTAAACAAATTCGAAAATGGTCAGTCTAGCAAACTTTGTAAAGTCATTACTGGTGACGAATCTTGGTTCTATAAGTACGATCCAGAAACCAAACAGCAGTTCATGGTATGGAACCCAACAGGAGCAAAAAGAAAAATATAGATTTTAAAGACTGTTTTCAGATGTGGATCTATGGGCTTAAGAAATGCATTCAAATCAATGGCGATTATGTAGAGAAAATAAAAAAGGATAAAGATTACGAATAAATACAAAAATAATTTTTTTTCTCTTTTTTTCTGGTCAACTTACCGAACTTTTGTCAATCCCCTCGTATTGCTAACGGCCTTTTTTCATGATGCTGAATATCTGCTATGGTACCATACCTAAAGCCGCGCCGAAATAATCTAGTCAAGTTGTTAACGATGGACTTCAGTCAATCGCACCGTCTGAATGATAAAAACTTACATGCGATATTAGAGTAGAAGAGATTGACTGTTGGGTTCCTCTTTTTGTGGATAATCTTCATTCAAAATATTCGGCAACGAAGTTTAGACTTCGCCACTGTGCTTAAATGCTTCAGCTTAAAGGCCGTCGGCTCCCGCTGCTATTTTGTTCTTCTATCATGCAGTTGGTATTCGTACACCAAGTTATGCCGACAGACTTAAGATCTTAATAATGTTGCGCTTCTTTCATCAATTTCATTTAAGAAGCTAGATGCAATTTTGAAAAGAGAATAATTTAATTTTTAGTGGCATCCCAGCATGCAACAAAGCTACCTACGTCAACCTTTCAACTAGCGCTGGACTGCTGTTATGGAGTTTCTTACTGATCTCATTGTTCTCACTGTTTCTTATTGATCCGAAAAATATAGATGATGAGGCTGATAAGTTTGTTGGATAAGGTATGACCAAGGCTCGAAAGTGAACTACCTTTAACAGTAGTTAACAATGGCTTGTCGAAAGCCTGAGTTCATCCAAAATGAGCCCAAAAAAAGAAAAACTGTTTGTCCTTGTCTGAGTGTATTCTAAAAGATGGAGGAAGGAAGAGGCACGTTTTTCAATGTAAGTGCCCAGTACTAAGTGAATAGACTACACATTCAGATGTGGTGGAAAGTGAGGCTAATGAACTACAAATATTCATTGAGAAAATACTGAACAAAAAAAAGAGCAGCGAAGGTCAGAACGATACTATTGGTACTAAAATTTACGTAATTGTATGGAAAAGTACTCATCTTTACCTCTCTAATCTTAGGTGATCTTTAAACACACACTGAAGGTGTTTTTCTACATGTGTTTGTTAAAGTTCTCGGGGTAAAATGCTCACCGCCTAACTAGAGAAATGAATCCAAATGATTTGGAAATCGAACTGTCGCATCCAAATTAAAGTATTTAAATATATATTTAGAAATAGACCACCTTAAGGTCCGTGAAATTCTGCGAAAATTTTGAAGCTAAGAAAGAAAAAATGGTCCCCCAGTCAATTTTTTGAATGCAAAAATTAAAACAGCTTCACCATTCTTTTTTTCTAATATTTTTATCAGTGCTTACCACTGTAATCAATTTCAATCCCCACAAACCTTTCTACCCACAAAAGGAAAAACGAAATTCCCTACCCGATTATACGCTTCATGCACTAACTAACACTAAAATGCATTCTGGAAATCATCTAGTTATGCACCGTTACACTTCACTTGTTAGTTAACGCTTTCGCAAAATGGCAAACGTATGTTCGATAACAGTTAGAGCAATAGCAAAATAAAAACAATAACGTTATAAGCAATAACTGCTGCAACAACATGACAATGAATAATAAATTGTTTTTGGCGAAAATTGCATTCAAACAGCAAGTTTTCCATTGTTTTCGATTGTTGAGGGTCAATAGGAATTTGATGTGGTGCATAATTCAAGCGAATTTAGTGCTGGTATTGAAGTAAGGAAAATTTTGGGTATCTTTTCTTGAAGATGCTTATGATTTTTCATTATTTTTTATGCTTTTGAATTTTGTTTTAATTTTTTTATTTTATTTTTCATTTTTGTACTCAAGTTTCTACTCCTGTTTTGAGGTTAATTTCTGATTTTGAGATTTTTAGACTTTGAATTTTTGTCTCTTACTTTTTTTTTCAAAGGTAATTTGTTTTTCAGTCGCTACTCAGTGGTCTATGATCTGTGCTTCATGAATGAATATAAGAATTCGATGAAAGAGCGAATTACGATTTATGATTTACGGTCTTTGCTCTCTCATTTACGATCTGTGGGATCTGTTGTCTCCTGTTTATGACATTTAGTATGGGAAACGATTTATCATTTTTCGGTCTATTGTTTAAGATCGTCTTTAAATCATAGTCTAAAATATAGCTTTCCCGTTTATGGTTTACGATCCAGTGTGATTTCCTGTTGTAATTTGGCTCATAGTATTCTGTTTAGGATTATTAAAATAATTTTTTATTTTTTTTTGTTCACTGTCTTCGACTCATTGTTTTGGTTTTGTGAACTACGAATTAAAGCCTATGATTACTGTACTACATATGATAAATGGTTCATAATTTATCGTTCAAATTTATGATCTATGGCTTGTAGTTTCTAATCTACGGTTTTTGGTCTGTAATCTGTGGTCTTTTGCCTGAGATGTACGATTTCATTGAATATCAAAGTTTCGAACCAATAGTCTATGTTCTATGATCTAGGATTAATGATCCATTGTCTGTGGTTTATTTTAGGGAAAGCTTACGGTATGTTTTATATATACACATATGACTGGCCCTTTATAAGCGCTAAAGGGATTTTTGGTCGAACTCTTTCTCTAATTTTTCGAGTGTCTTGATGTTTTTCCGACAAAAGAAGGAACCCACGCTTTATTTTAAGCCCATAGCTGATGGGTTTTTATGAAGAGCTTTTATATCATATCAGAAATACACTCGGAGGTCCTCACTTTCCCTGCCGAGGGGCCACTGCAATTTGAAAATTTAATTTTCCATAATTTTGGATGTTGGAAGAACAAAGAAGTGAACCCTTGCCTTCGGAATGGCAATACCCGAAGAAAACCTCTCAGTGCTGTTTATAATTCCAGATATGTGGTATTCAGTTTATAGATTATAATCTACAATTTAGAGTCTGTAGTTTAGTGGTTAAGCGTTTTGGGCTCTCATTTTGATCTCAGGGAATCTAGTAGTTTGTGATTTGAGGTCTGTTATATATAACCCTTGATATCTGATTTTTTTGCTTTATTGCTTCTGGTCTATGATCTATGGGCAATCGTCTATAGTTCTTGTTTTATAAATCAAGATCTGAGACTTGAGTCTATGGTATATGGTTAAGGAGTTGTGTGGTCTATAAAACATACTCTGAGATCTGCGGTCGGTTTAGGCAACAAATAAGAATTTTTGCATAACTAACTATGGTTTTCGATGTTTCTTTATTTGGTCTAGGATCTATAACATAAACGACCCTGAAAACTGCGCCAAATATAGTGATATAAGCTTTCTGAATGAAGTGATCGGACCTTAACAGTGGGGGTGTAAAACTGGTAAAACCACCAAGGACCACAAGATACTCAATGTGGCCATGCCCAAATTTGGTATCCCCTCAAAATACTTATCCGAGACATCCGCTCTTAAAAGGGTTTTGAGACAAGGTGACTTTTCATCGTGTGATTTTACTAATTTAATGCTGGAGAATATAAGACGAGCTGCAGAGCTGAAAAGATTAACTACAATATGCTTTGAGAGCTTACAACTTATCGGGTATGCGGATGATATTCACATCGGTGACCATTAGTACAGCTTTCTGCAGACTGAAGAAGGTAGCGAGGCCAAGAGATTTTGTAAAGAACGAGGACAAGACGAATTATTTCTTGTCGTCGAACAAACAGGCATCGCAGTGACGTCCTGGCACCTACACCATTGCTGAGATTCAAAATTTTGATTTTGTAGACAATTTTTTCTATCAAGAAACTATCGTTAACACCAATAATAATGTTAGCCTCTTAGAATCCGACTTAGAATAAATAAAACCCTCTCGCGACAAACAAAGGCACAGAAGTGTAGACGTCGAAGTTGATCTCCGGTGAGAGGGTATTCAACACTTGGTAACCTGGTAACCTGGTATCACTTGGTGACTCAGAGAAAAAAAAGCAAAAGCGAAGAAAAACAAATTGTTTAGTTGTTTTTATTTTAAATACTGATTTTCTAGTCTTGATATAATGTTTTTTACCTTCATTCAGACCGTGGCTTATGCAGTTTATCCCAGTTTTCTAACTATGTTAACAACAGTAAGCCTCCTCCCCTCATCCCCATGACGTAGAAAATTTGCCGAGAGATGAAAAGAAAAACTTTGTTAAGTGTTGAGGTTTTAAATTTTTTTTTATTTATTTTTTAGGAAAATCTATTATAATATGTCTAATATGTAGTCTTAGCATAGCTACCCTTCAGTTTTCTCTACATGCTCGTGATTTCTCATCCTTCAGTTAAAATTTTTACTCTCTGTGCAGCTCTCAGCTGCACTTGACTTTCCGCCGAGAATTTTTTTTTTTTATGCAATATTATTACTATTGTTTTCTAAATTGTTTTATTTTGGTTACCCTTAAATACATTTTATTTATTTCCGCTTGCAAACGCCATAGCAATATTCGCTCTTGTCTTCACTTTCGCCTCAAAGTTAACCCCACCTTTTAACACTGACCTTATAGCAAGCTGCACAATTGCATTCAAACTCGCTTTTCTTTATTATTATTGTTGTTTTCACTATGAAACTGCATAGTCACGTTTTGACCAACATTCTTTACATTTTTCTGTATTTGAAATTTCAAAAAAAAAAAGTAATAAAAAATAATACTTTCAACAATTGCGCTATATTTGATTAATTTTCAAATATTTTTCATTACTCACTTGCAAGAAATAATATATGCTCCGACATACACAAGTATGTACATATGTACGTAAGTATGTATGTATATGCTCGCAGCTGCACTCATGCCCGTGATTGATATGCTTTTATCTATTCTTATTCACATATGCAGTCAACCAGCCTTATTCCCGCATAAGTTAGTATTTTTTTCTCGCAATCGCTCTCTTTCTCACTCACTCACACACACACACTCTTTCATTCAACCGTCCCTCCAACCATCCATTCATCCAGCGATCTAACACTCTATCTATCCATCCATTCAATCATTTATCCAACCAGGATTTTGGTGCCAATCAAACGCTTGAAAAGTTCAAGTAAATGCAATTTTCCTGTGGACAGCTGTGTGGAAATACAAAAAAAAAAAAAGAAAAAAAAAATTATATAATGTTGTTGCTATTTTTGTTCTAGAACATTACCGCTCACCACTTGTCCTTCATTTGCTGTTCGCTTCCACTCTCCACATTGGGTTATCACAAATTTTGCTGCGGTTATTTTAGTAGTTCAGGTCAGTTGGTTGGTTTGATTGTCAGTGGGTTTGTGGAGATTCTTTTTGGGGGGCTCCTGGTGAAATATTGATAGTTGGTTGGTGAATGTTGAACGCTGACTGGGTCAAATGCTTTTTCGGAGTCATATGTAGAGATCCATGTGTACTTACTGCTTGTTACCCAACGCTTGCGGTCACATTGATAAATGTTCACGTTTGTTTGTGTATCAGCAATGTAGTGGATATAATGTGAGTTAAAAGTATGGAAGAAAAGAGGATCATGAGTGGAAGGTAAGGTAAGGAAATGAGCGGATGATAAAGCAGTGAGTAGAATAAAGCGCTGTGGGCAAGGGTTGGATGCTATTATGCACTTAATGGTTGTAGTATCATTTTTTCCTTTGAATAATAATTTTAAAAACATGATTTTAATTTTGTAGACTTGGAATTATCATTGGCTAATTAGAAAAATGCTTCATATTTTTTAATTTTTGTTTATTATTACATTTGTATATTTTTTTTGTAGAGTTTTTAATAATTCGTCTTAAACATTTAATGTCACATCATTTGTTCTTGTTGTAATTATCTTTTCTAAAATATCAATTTTTAATATTTTGCAGAGTTTGTAGAGATTTTGAAAAAGTCTCCAAGGGCTTAAATTTAATTATTTTTGCTTTATGTTCCTTACCATGTACAATGAGAATGGGTTTCCCGTAATTGTAGCCTTTGTAGACTTTTCAATAATCCGCCTCAAACATTTAGAGTCATATAATTTGTTCTTGTTTTAATTATACTTTCTTAGACTCTAAAGTTTGAGAAGACTTTGAAGGATATTTCAGGTTTGTTGGTAGAATTGCACTTAAGCATTTTTTGTTACTTTAGAAATAACCGAAAAACTTATAGAGATTTTGAAATAAGCTAAGTTATATTTGTAATTTAAAAATGGCATACTAATTTTGATTAAATTTTTATCGTATTAAGCATATTTGTGACCTTCAAAAATATTTGAAGAGTTTGTAGAGATTTTAGAAATGTCTCCAAAAATTTTATTCTATTGATATACGAAATTTTAAAGCAATAAAATATTTTTTAACAATTTTTACAACTTTGAAAACTTTCAAATTAGGTACATGACCTGAAATTTTTCGTTTGTAAATGCAAATTCAGTTTGTCAAATAGATTTTCATTACATTTTACTTTAAATACTTACTGAGTAGTTAACAACAAATTAATTATAAATTAATTACTCACCACATTTCGCGGCCTAAATTGTCGAAATGCAAATTTGACAATTATTTCATTACATTTTCACAATCAATAAACGGCGAAAGCAAAGCGGAGCAAAGCTCAGTGTCGAATGTGTGATTGAGCGCCTAAATTTATGCAAGCATGCATGCATAAATATTAAAGGGTACGCAAGGGAATTAGTACGTTGGTACATATGTATACATGTGTGTGTGTATTTGTGCATTATTTATGCCATACACACATAAATACATACATACCATACATACAAACACATAATAACCCAACCGAAATCAATGGCGCTTATTTGGCGATTCACTAAATTTAGTTCAGTAGCTACACTCATACATACATACATATGCGCTTTAATAAGCGTATATACATATGTACACTCATTCGTGCAGATGATCACTTGGGATTATTGCAGCCGTTCAATCAACACGATTCCATCTATTTTCATTGCATATTTTAATGCGCACTCTTGTTTCGAGGTTTGCCCCGAAACGTTCAAAATATACCAAAGTACATGTAATCGACACTAATTGAGAATTTTGGTTTTATTACGCCTGTTAGTGTTGTGGTTATATGGAGCGTATGTGCATTTGAACATATATTTATGTATGTACACATATATTTTTTCAATAAATTTATACCACAAATTTGGCCGAAATACTGAAAACACGTAGTAAATTGCATTGAAGATAAAAGGCTGATGGAAACATAGACTGACAGCAAAGTTCTAGCTCAAAAAGCTTTTTATTTCTAAAAGAAAAAAAACACCAGCATCATTGATATGACTTTTTAAAGAATTTTTGAAAGTCTCCAAATTTTTCACTCCCTCTTATAAAGTTGTTATTTACTTCAAAATCCAAAAAAAAAAATTTTTTGTGTATATATATAACTTTTTCGAAAGTCTCCAAACTCTCCACTTACTAAAAGTAATTGTTATTTATTAAACAATAACTAAAATTATAACCCTAAGCATTTTTGTATATATACATAAAATATTCAAACTCTCCACTACCTGAAAGCATATAAAGTTATGCTTAAAACTTACAAAAACTAGTCTTTCTATATTCTAAATACATTTCATTTCGAATAACATGTTCAACCATGCACAAAAACTATTTTGCTGCTTGCAGCATTCGAAATTTCAAAAAGTAGATTTACTTAAAAAAATGCCGCGCAGTAAATTTACAAACGTGAAAAAGTATCAACAACAACAATAACTCACCTTTCATTTAAGCAAATTGTAAAGGACGTGCCACTAGAGTGCATGGCAGGCAAAATGCAGCACTGCAGAATGCGCGGCAAATAGCGAAAAAGTGTTGTAGCGAAAGTGAAAATTGAAACCACAAATTTTGTTTTGACAACAACGGAAAACTTAAAAAAAGACGAGAGCATTGAAAAGCTGAGGAAAAAATTCAGCAAATACAGATGCAAAAAAAAAATGATAAAAAATTAAATAAAAAATTGGGAAAAGTAGACTAGAAAGCTGAGAACAATTTTAACGAAGAGAGAGTTCAGCAACGGGAACAAATCAGGCATGACAAAAGCATGTTTATTCAAATTTTGCTGTGCCTCTTTGGTAAGGTAAACAATGTTGCCGGAGTCTTTTCGAAATGATAGACATGTTTAAACTAACTAAAAAGTAAGATAATATTTAAATAAGATAAAAAAAAATTAAAAATATAAGAAATTTAAGTTTTAAACGTTTGGAGAGTTTGTAAAGATTCTGAAAAAATTTCAGTTTTACTGATGGAACTTTATTTTAGAATCAGATTTAGTAAGTTTTTGTTACTTAAAAATAAATTGGAGAGTTTGTAGAGATTTTGAAAAAGTCTCCAATGAATTAAATTTATTTATTATTAAGCATAAGAGCGTCTGAATTGTTCTGAAAATATGCGGCTATCCAATTCACAGAACTTTGAATATTGCAATAATAATATTTATTTTTACCTACGTACCTATACCTATAATGGAAAATTTCAACTTATGTATACTTCTAATTGCATTGTTTCAATTATATTCTATAAAATTTTTCAGTTTAAAACATCGAAAAATTCAAACTGGTGGCAACTTTTGAATTATCTCTCTCTCTCTCTCTCTCGCTCTCTCTCAAAATCAAAAAAAGCAGATACTTCTTCTTCAGCAAAGCTATTAACTTGACACATATTTCTTCTGCTTGAACTCTTAATTAATTTATAAAGTGTAAATATGTGGCAACTCTTCCCAAAATATAATATTTTTCTTTTAAATCGTTTAACTTGTTATTGTACTTAAATCTTCCGTAAATTTAGTTACTGGAGACATATTATTTTCATTTAAATACTTCACTTGCGCAAAAATTGTAAATATGTGGCAACCTTACTAAAAAAAAATTCCAGATTTAAGTCTTCTGAAATTATTTTTAGCCTATATCTTTTTATTATCGGTAATATTTATTTGTTTTCTAGCGCTTATTGATTTAAACCAGGTAGGGTTGCCACTTGATCATAAAAATTTTTTAAAGTATGAAATTTTGAAATATTTCGGCTTGAAATTCAATATTCAGTGTTTCTTTAACTTATGATTATTTTTAACAAAAAATTGCAAACTGGTGGCAAGTCTAAAATTCTTTTTTATCCATATATTTCACTAAATAATTCAAAGTATATCCTCCAATTCAGCACTTAGTAGAGCGAACTTAATTTTGCCCAAAGTCACTATTTGGAGTTTGATCTTAAAAAATTTTTTTTTTTACAATAATGTGTAACGAAATTGAGGAAAAATATATTTTTATATAAACTAAAATACTCCACAGGCTTGGCAAGGCTATATTAAATACATGCATCTCAAAAATTTAATAAAAAACATAGTAAAAAATTCTTTAAAAATTATGTAAAAAGGATCTTCTTAGTCAAAAACACAGATTAAGTCTCCAAATGCCCAAGATGGCAACACTGTTGCTAATTTTATTTGAATATTTACACGAATGTGTTGCTAAAACAATGGTGTTCCAAAAGAAAAAAATACAATAAACCAAACCCAAAGCCACTGGCATGTCGAATGGTGCAAAGTGCTCAACTGTGATTAGACTCTCGAATATTTTTTATTGTTTTTCAGTTTTTTTTTTTTGCAAAAGTAATGCAAAAATGCACCTCACACATTCTATAAAACCACATAAAAGCACACACACACACACACTCAGCCAATCACACAAACAATTGCACGGAACAAATTCATGACAAATGCGACCAAGCGAGCTGCCGAAAATGCGCTTGCGGCTACGCGGCTGCATAAAAAAGTGTGCTCATTGTTGTTGTTGTAAAAGTGTCAGCGTACTATTTACTTAGCTATATTTGGTAGATATACTATGTATGTATGTTTGTATATGTGGTGAGAAGCACGACCAAAAATAAACTACTCAAAAAAACAGACAAAAAAAGAAGAAGAAAAAATAGCAAACAAATAAGGATTAAGCACAATAGCAAATGCAGGCGCTGGCGAAGAGACAAACCCAAATAGCAACAACGAGAAAATAATGCATGCAAATGGCATGCCACACAAATTTACATACATACTGCTAGAAACTTGGTTACACATTTCTGTTTGCTCTTTTTTTCTTTCCAGGGCAGTAATTGAAGGAGGAAAGAAGTGATCGCTTAGTGATCGTGGATTTTATGGGAATAATCAAAGCCGATAAAATTTTTATATTTAAGACTTTGATATTTAGGTGATGCCCTGAAGCTCCTCTGACGAGGTTTTCTGAAGTACTGGAGAGCGCTTTTTTGGTGTTGATCCTAACGCGGATTGAATCGTAGGTATGGTTCTCGTTTCTCTATATGGATTTATAAATCGGAAATGCTTCGACGCTATAAACATTTTTATTTCTTTTTTGGCTCCAAGAGGATGAACCCCATAACCAATAACTGGAATCTGCTTCAAGTGTAATGAATTGCTTTTTTTTGGATTCTTCTCTGAAATAAATTGATATTTATGTAAGGCTTAGGCCTTTAGGATAACAATGAGATCCTACTGATAATCTACGATTTGAAGGAAAAAATTATAATTGTCAAATGTACACGTATACCGGAGTATCTGAGTATCTGAATATCTAATATCATATTATTTCACCTTTTTTCGATACTAGAGCCAGAGATGTACTTGTACAGAGCTCTTCTTCCCTACAGCAATCGATTCAGAATTCCTTTTACTTATTTCTGAACCGAAGATATTTCCCACATCAATTACAAAGTAGTAAATTCTTATGGTTGACGGCTTTCTAAATTTCACATTCTCAAGAGGAAACGCCCATAATAAGTTCCACTTTTATTGGAGTAGCTCCTCGTCACTTCATTTGCTCATAAACCCCTCGCAAAGGCTGTCTGAGCCGATCAACACAAGGCATACCAAAGTCATAGGAAAAGTCCGCTACTATGCGCTCGTAAAAATCTTCGGCCGGCTTATGAAGTGCTTATATGGTAAGTGTGACCAGATGCTTTCATAGAGTAAGAGTGAATTTTTAATGAAGCGGTGGTTAATCCTGTAGCATGTACTGCTAAAGAAATACCTACTGATTACTCTTAAAGGGCTCAGGTACTATAGTATTTTAGAAATGTCTTACCGTCCATGGCCACAGTTTACGCTAGCTTGCTTTGTTTGGTTCTTTGTACTACCAGAACGAAGTATAATGTATTTCGAGTTAAAGTAGTTGTCGCATGAGACGCCAATGCTTTTGGTGAAGTTTTAGAGTTCTTTCTTCCACTTTCTCTGTCCTGAAAAACGAAGCTTGTAGATGTCTAGACGTTTGTTAGATAAGGTCGAATAGAATCATAGTAGTTTTTCTAAGGTCTCACTCATGTCTGCATGCCTACAATTTCTACTTGTTTCACTGCTACTGATGCTTTGAGACCTTCTAAGCTGAAAGTGGGTGTGTGGTGTTCATTACCTTTGACGTTCCATCTCATCCTTGTCTGTCTCACAGCACTCACTGATATGTCATTCTATAAAGTCATTAAAGACATGTTATTTCAAGTACTGCTTTGATCGTTAGATGAATGGCTCATCACCAATTTATTTTCCCACAATGCCTTTGTGGCCTGGTAACTAGTAGCTATGCAATCGCTTTCCAACAATCACCTCATCCACTGTTTTCTTGGTTTTGAAGACATTTTCTGACCTTATACGATGTGAGACTATTGCAGTCTGGCTAGTAATATATTATATAAGATCGATTTTGAATGTGATTTCTTTTGGTGTTAGCTGGCAAGGCGGTTTTTCTTACCACGAAAACCTCCGTTTGGAGAATACAAGCAGTTATTCCTAAGCAGGAATAGTTGTCTGAGATCTACACAGGCATACCTTGGGTGGGTACATTTTTGGACCCTTAATGCGCAGTGTTTCATTTTACATATTTAGCAAGACTCTCACTTAGCGCTCACCGCCCTTTGTTTTAATTTTTTTGTAGCTCAAATCAGACACCAAAGATGAAACCAAGTGAGGCAAAGACGCTTCCACCGATATGAGTAAAGCTTGGAAGACTAATAAATTCTTCAATGGGGTAAAATTTCCATTTTAATTGGGGTAATTGGTGATTTTCTTTGGTGGTACCTATAGTCATAAGTCGTCTCTAGACGATGGATGGATTTTGAGGTGTAGAGGCCTTCGTTTTCGATTTCAATCAATCAGCAGACTCCTTACAACTTTTGAAACCGATTTCTGTCTATGTATTATAAGAGGACCGAAATAAATGGCCTAAGTTGACAAAGAGCCCAATTGAGCACTTTCCTCACTATGTATGGTAGAGTGTTAAGAGCCCTAAGAGAGAAATTACCCTCATAAAATTTTCAGAAATTGTTCTGTCTCTAAAAAAACATAAAATGCCTTAGTTGGATCTTGTGAAGAGGCATGTTTGTCTTCAACGTACAAACCACCATTCAAACTAACCAATTTTTAACATAAATTCATATTTATCTGACACATTTATACCATTCCAGGTTATTTCAAGACACTCTAACTCTCTTATTTATTACTTACATACATACATATATTATATTTATGTTGGAACACAGGGTAGTATCTATATTTACTATATTTACTCTACTTCATCTATGACTATGTCAATCCCAGCTGTCGAGCTTTGCTGACAGCAGGAAAAACACTCTACTATCCACCTCTTAATCAACCTGTATTAACCCTAGAATAAATCAATAAATTTCAAATACAACGGACACTCATACATATGTATGAATATAAAATTCGAAAATTGTCAGCAGGTGGCAAAAAATTTTGAAGGTAAAAACAAAACAACAAGTCGCAAAATAGAATAAATTCTAGTGACAATATATGCATATGTAGGTTTATAGAGACGTGTAACTCTGTTGATTTCCATTTTCATATAGGACTTATTTGTAGATTTTTTCTTTTTTCTTTTTTCTTTTTTATTTTTTATTTTTTATTTTTATTTATTATTATATTTTCTTTTTTAGAATATCGGTATAAATATTTATTGACCGCATGGAAGAATGGTATTTGTGGCAAATGCATTTCATTACAAATGCGGCATAGCTGAAGATACAAGGATGAGCTTTCATGACAATCGAAATATATGAATTTTTTATATTTTTTATTTTTATTTTGGTTTAGTTTTATTTTTCCTAGGTATAAATCATGCTCACACTTGGCGTGAGGTGCTTTGCTGAGTTCATATGACAGTGTAGAGTATATTTTTTTGTGAATGAGTGCATGTGAAAGTGCTATTTGTTTGTATAAAAAGTATTAGTTATAAATTTATTGCTTATATTTATGAACCAGAATATTTGGTACAAAGCTTTATTTTACGACATACTTACTATTTCTTTACATTTGGCAAATTTTGTGTTGAATTTAAGAAAAAAAATATTTGGAGACTTTCAAAATTGTTTGTATTACTTACAGTTTAGCTTCATTGAACGTTACCATACAATAATTTACCAAAAACTAATCAAACGCTGTCCTTAAAACGTTTTTAAAATGTGTGGAGACTTTCAATATTTTGTAAAAAAAATTTTTTTTTGAACTTTTCAATGCAGCAGTTTAGTAAAAAAAAAACAGTCAAGCGCTGTCCTTAAAACGTTTTTAAAAAGTGTGGAGACTTTCAAAAGATTTGTTTTTTGAACTTTTCAATACAAAAATTTAGCGAAATGTCAAGCCCTATCTTTAAAAAGGTTTATAAAAAGTTTGGAGAACTTTTTAATGCGGCAATTTAGTAAAAAAAAAGTAAAGCACTCTCTCAAAATGTTTTTAAAAAGTATGGAGACTTTCAAAATTTCGTCAAAATATTTGTTTTTGAGTTTTGACATGTCAAGCGCTGTCTTTAAAAAGGTTTAAAAATGTGTGGAGACTTTCAAAATTTCATTAAAAAAATGTTTTTTTTTTTTTATAAAGTTATTTATGTAAGTACATTTTCTCTTTTGATACTAAATTATTTAGCATTACAGTTTTTACTCCTTGACTTGCTAAAGTTTCGCCTATTTTTTTTAATAGATGCTATGAAAAATAAAAGATTATTAACTGGAGAGTTTCAAAATATTTTGATTTAATATTGTTCTGGCTAATTTTAATTTGATTGCATGGTATTTCAAGTGTGAACTGCAAAATAAATATTTGTAAAAAATTTTGGAGACTTTCAAAATTTCTTCAAAAATATTGGTTATAATGGTATTTTCTATATTTATTATTATTACACTATTTTTTAGCTACATCATTATTACAACTTCACTTTTTATATATTTTTGTCAAATTTCAAATTCATATAATTATGAAAAAATTAATTGGAGAGTTTCAAAATTTTTAACTTGACCAATATTTTACCTTTTTTACTCTGTAATTGCATTAATTTATAATTTTTTTTGTCATTTCGAATTTATTTTCCAAATTTTACTCCTCTACTATTGAGCTGCACCAAAAATATTTTTACTTCTCTATAGTTTAATACACATATATTTATATAGTAGTACATATTAACAGAATGTAAAATAAATAAATTCAATTTTAACGAGTCAACATAACGGAAAATGTGCAACAAGCCACCAAATGTCAGTTGCCAGCAGTCAACAGCCTTTACAGCTATGTATGTGTACGGATACAAACGACTATACATACACACATATGTACGTATGCAAACAAAATTCATACATTCACTGATTCGATTGACACACGTCAACGTAGTGAACTGTATTTTCAACGCTTTGTTGCGCCAGTGAATGAGTCAGTGTAGAAGTGTGTGTATGTGTGAATATATTATATTATATACACATATAAATTGTTTATTTACGCCCTTGCGTATGCAACACTTGTTGGTGATTTACAATTGAAATGCACACATATTTGTAGAAGTTGAGTAGCGGAACACTGCAGCAGATAAACAAATAGACAGACAGATGGGCGCATGGACTGTCCTTGTTGATGCTGTTACTTGGACCGTTCTAGCTGCTGCTGCTGTGGTTCATCATGTGCTAGTTGGCGAACTGCTGAAATTTAAATTAACAAATATATATCATACTATAGTCGGGTACTCTGAACGTTGTTAAATATATGCAAATATTTTTACATGTAAATATATTTTATAATCATTCCATGTTGTACGGCACCATACTGACACACCTGTCAGGTGATAAGCACTTGGAGAAATTTTTATTAAAAATCATGTTTATTAATTTCATTCTATTTATTTTTTTACAATAATCTAGTTCATTTATTTTTTATTTTTTTATTTTATTTGATTTTATTCTATTTTATAATTATTTTTTTACATTTAACTGTCTTATTTTATTTTATTTCATATTATTAATTTTATGTATTTTATTTTATTTTATTTTTTTTATTTTATATTAATTTATTTTATTTTATTTTATTTTATTTTATTTTATTTTATTTTATTTTATTTTATTTTATTTTATTTTATTTTATTTTATTTTATTTTATTTTATTTTATTTTATTTTATTTTATTTTATTTTATTTTATTTTATTTTATTTTATTTTATTTTATTTTATTTTATTTTATTTTATTTTATTTTATTTTATTTTATTTTATTTTATTTTATTTTATTTTATTTTATTTTATTTTATTTTATTTTATTTTATTTTATTTTATTTTATTTTATTTTATTATATTTTATTTTATTTTATTTTATTTTATTTTATTTTATTTTATTTTATTTTATTTTATTTTATTTTATTTTATTTTATTTTATTTTATTTTATTTTATTTTATTTTATTTTATTTTATTTTATTTTATTTTATTTTATTTTATTTTATTTTATTATATTTTATTTTATTTTATTTTATTTTATTTTATTTTATTTTATTTTATTTTATTTCATTTTATTTCATTTTATTTTATTTTATTTTATTTTATTTTATTTTATTTTATTTTATTTTATTTTATTTTATTTTATTTTATTTCATTTTATTTCATTTTATTTTATTTTATTTTATTTTATTTTATTTTATTTTATTTTATTTTATTTTATTTTATTTTATTTTATTTTATTTTATTTTATTTTATTTTATTTTATTTTTATTTAATTTATTTTATTTTATTTTATTTTATTTTATTTTATTTATTTTATTTTTTTTTATTTTATTTATTTTATTTTTTTTATTTTATCTTATTTTATTTTATTTTATTTTACTTTATTTTGAATAATTTTATTTTTTCCTCTTTAAAAATTTTTTCCCAGTACCTTTTGAGGAACTCAAAAGAGCGTAGCTAAATTTGAAGAGTAGACATGTCCTTCAAGTTGTTTGTCTGCTCGTTGCTTTCTAAATTCTCTTGTAGATTTATAAATTTTCTCTTATTTTACACATGTTCACTTGTTTATTTGCCTTCACTATTTGCTTATAACTCAAGTGTTGGATATTTTGATGTTGTGTTGCTACATCAAAATTAGGAGTTGAGTATGTCCAAAGAACCCACACATACTAAATAGTACACATATCGCCAAGCATAAGTTATACATTTTATGCTAATAAACTTTCTACGCACGTATGCGTCTCATATATGTATATTCCTGCCTCTTCCAAACAAATTTTCTGCCTCAAAGTTCCAACTTGCTTTCGGGCTTTGTCAACAGAACTCAAAACGAACTCACACGGTTTATTTACACTCCCTTTTTAGGCTAACAGGTGCATTATAATTTATGGAATTTCGAAAGTTGTGTGTTTGTAAACGTAAGCGCTGTCGATATGTGGGCAGTGAAAGCTCAACAAACATTGGAAAGCTTCATATAAATAAATAAAGTATGAATTTATATTACAATTTTTAATCCTATCTTACAGAGTAAGCTCAATATGCAGCCTTAAAAGTAGCAAATATTTTATATAAAACAGAAAGGTTACTTTTTTTATTACATATATAGAATTGTATTGTAAGCTCTAGTCAAAAGCTTCCTTTTAGAAGAGATTATAACTCAGCAACAAACATCATAAATTCGTAAGCTCCACAAGTTGAGAAAATACTCACTGGACCATATAAGCTATTCTTTAATATTAGAAAGCTTTCACAAAAGCTCAAGTCGTAAAGTAAATGTTAAGATATATTCAAAAATAAATTTAAAATTATTATAATTTCGTTACAACTCTCTGCATACCCACCTCGCACGACAACAATTGAAGCACTTAACTTCAATTTGTTGCGTTAAAGAACTTTTTGATGTAAAAAAAATGTAAGTTGATTTGTTTTATTAAAAAGTATGTTACGACTAAAAGCACATTAGTTAACTGTAAATTCTATTGTCCTTCTTTCATATTTTAATAGACATTCAGCAAAATAGGCAATTGAAATTAAAAAGCTTTTTGTGTAAGGCAAAGAGTTAAAAAAAGTTAAAAAAAAAAACAAGAAATAAAGAAATAAAATTCAAATTAAAGTAATAAATAAACATAAACACAATAGTAGTGAAATCATTTCGACTCAAATAAATTCCTTTCAACTGCTGACACAAAAAAGCCAATAAAAAGCTTAGACTGGTGGATTCAATGATGCCGTCAAAATTGAAAGTTTAATTGAAACTGCACGTCGCAATCCAATCAAAACGTATTGAAAGGAAGGAATTGTTAAGCGAAATATAAAATAAAAAGCTGTGATTGAGTTGGAAATCAGGCCATAAAAGAGTCAAATGCGTTTAAATAAAATAGCACCCATTAAGAGAGGAAATTGAGTAACCAAAGTAATACAAAAGCTTGAGTTATATTTTATTTTATTGTATTTAGTTTAATTTTTTTATTTTATTTTATTTTATTTTATTTTATTTTAATTTATTTTATTTTATTTTATTTTATTTTATTTTAATTTATTTTATTTTATTTTATTTTATTTTATTTTATTTTATTTTATTTTATTTTATTTTATTTTATTTTATTTTATTTTATTTTATTTTATTTTATTTTATTTTATTTTATTTTATTTTATTTTATTTTATTTTATTTTATTTTATTTTATTTTATTTTATTTTATTTTATTTTATTTTATTTTATTTTATTTTATTTTATTTTATTTTATTTTATTTTATTTGATTTTATTTTATTTTATTTTATTTTATTTTATTTTATTTTATTTTATTTTATTTTATTTTATTTTATTTTATTTTATTTTATTTTATTTTATTTTATTTTATTTTATTTTATTTTATTTTATTTTATTTTATTTTATTTTATTTTATTTTATTTTATTTTATTTTATTTTATTTTATTTTATTTTATTTTATTTTATTTTATTTTATTTTATTTTATTTTATTTTATTTTATTTTATTTTATTTTATTTTATTTTATTTTATTTTATTTTATTTTATTTTATATTATTTTATTTTATTTTATTTTATTTTATTTTATTTTATTTTATTTTATTTTACTTTATTTTATTTTATTTTATTTTATTTTATTTTATTTTATTTTATTTTATTTTATTTTATTTTATTTTATTTTATTTTATTTTATTTTATTTAATTTTATTTTATTTTATTTTATTTTATTTTATTTTATTTTATTTTATTTTATTTTAATTTATGTTATTTTATTTTATTTTACTTTATTTTATTTTACTTTATTTTATTTTATTTTATTTTATTTTATTTTATTTTATTTAATTTTATTTAATTTTATTTAATTTAATTTAATTTAATTTTATTTTATTTTATTTTATTTTATTTTATTTAATTTTATTTTATTTTATTTTATTTTATTTTATTTTATTTTATTTTATTTTATTTTATTTTATTTTATTTTATTTTATTTTATTTTATTTTATTTTATTTTATTTTATTTTATTTTATTTTATTTTATTTTATTTTATTTTATTTTATTTTATTTTGTTTTATTTTTTTTATTTTATTTTATATTATATTATTTTTTTTATTTTACTTAATTTTATTTTATTTTATGTTATTTTATTTTATGTTATTTTATTTTATTGTATTTTATTTTATTTTATATTATTTTATTTTATATATATTATTTTTTTATTTATTTTTATTTTATTTTATTTTATTTTATTAATTTTTTTTTAAACTTCGGGAACACCCTGTGCTGCGCTTATTTAAGCCATATCCACTGCCTGCCAATAGCAATTTCGAGTTTAATAATTTAATATCTACCATTGTCTCACACATGATTTTATTTTTCTTTTTTGTTTTTTTTTTTTAGGTTTACGCCCTACAATGCTTAGTGTCCAGCTGAAATTTTCGGTCTGCAAACTGTATTTCTCTATGTTCACATATACATTGCCATTTTATGGTCAGCTTAGCATGTGGCTTATATTATTTCAAACGTGTAATCACACTAAATGCTTTTCATTATTATTTAGTACGCACACATACGCGCACACACTAGGCCACTAGGTATGGAATTGCTTCAGAGCTCATGTAGAGACTTTAGTATGATTACATGTGTGGGTGGATGGAGTAAGTTTAATTTTTCAAATGTTTGCCCTGCTGTGGCAGAGATAAAAACGTGCCACAATCATTTTGTATGGGGAAAAATTTTCGAATTTTCACTAACCCCCTTACAGTGTGTGTACACGTATGTGTGTGTTGGTAGTAAACGTACAAGTATATAAATATAGAATTTAAAAATTATATCAGTGTTTAGTATGCATATTTTTGTCTGAAATTGTTTAAGAGCTACACTGTACACATGCTTTCTGCTGGTAAAAGCATTTAAGAATAACCCTCATTCGATTAATACTTTTATGAACATTTGATCACATTGCAAAATCACTTGTGGTTTAATTGCGAATTTCCGAAATTTGCCAAAACGACAGTTAGTTGTTAGAGTTTTCGAATTTCAAAGCACGTTCTATAAAGTTCACTTGAAAGCTCCCCGAGCAGCTATTAAATTGCTTTTGTCTATCCAATTGTTGGAGTGTGCACAAGTGTATGTTTGTTTATATGTATGTAAGTACATTTTTTTGCCACAAAATGCTATTTATTTATAAAATTTTCTGGTTAACAAAATATTTTTTGGTTTTCGAAAAAAAAGTAAAAACGAACACCGGCAATGAATATTTATTTCGAACTACACACAACTTCTGACAACCGCAATTGTTGTACTATTAAATTACAATTTTATGACCAATCGTGGTTAAATGCTGACCAGTTAAATGTTGAAATATATTAAAATTCATTTTTGTTGTGTATTTTAATCAACACATGTAGAGTGGGAAATGTATGTAAATTGAATATTTTAGTTTGGAAAAAAATTTAAAATGGAAAATAACCAAAGTTCGCCAACCAACAAAGGCACTGTTAATTGAATTTAGCCACAAATACTCAAAATGAATAAATATTGACTTAAACGAAATAAAATAAAATAACAAAAATTATTAATATTTTATTCATTGGCAATTATGAGCATATTAAGCTCAGAACTAAATATCAAAGCCTTCGCATTTGGGGTTAAAAAGTGCTAAGGGCAACTGCATTAACCCTTTCTGCACAAATTTTTTATTTTTATTTTTTTGACTTTATTGCATTTTTTCATTATACGCTCGCTTTGACTGGATTTTCTAAAATCATTTATCTCTCTTTGATTATTATAACAAAAGTGGTGTGTGCATTGGTGTTTTTTCAAAAATATTTGTTATTATTTTGCAAAAAAAAATATCCATTGGACACCATCTAATGTGAGAGGGCGAACTTTGCTAACTGTGCTGCTTCCCAATTTGTTGATGTCCTTTCCCTTGAGGCTGTCATAACCGTTATATTTTGTTTGAAAGCTAAAGCTAATCTCATTCTGTTCAGTTAACTCTTAAAAGGGTTTGCTACAGTCCTTACTGCGGCCAAAGATAAAAAATGTCCACTTCTCAGTATTTGGTTTCAATTGTTATACATCTGCCACTAAAGCAGAAATCTGCAACACAGTTAGCAAGTTATTTGTTGAGATCACTCGATCGAGGAACTCTGATCAGACGGACTCAGGTCTGCCAGTCCATTATGATACCTGTGGTGTAACTAAGAAGAAAAGAATTCTATCACTTGCCCAGCTGTTCAAACCATTTGATGCGTTTTCAAAACCTTCGAGACTGTTGATGCTTGTTGAAGCAACGTTTTGCAAGGCAGATGAAATAAAAATTACTGAAGCATACCATACTGAGCGTCAGATAGTATCAGACATACTGCTCTACTAACTCTTCCACGTCCATATATCTGCAGTTGCGATAGAATTCATTGGAGTAGAAACTTTTCTTTATATCATGAGCTCTCATCATACAGTGCCACAGTTATGAGATCCGGTTGAGAAATCTCCTCGATCCTCGATTTGCCGAGAAAAGAGTTACACCAACGTCGAGGTTAAAACTTTAACCCTTCTAGCTAGCTCGACGGCCTCGCATAATCATTAGGTGTCTCTATATCTGGGGTCTCTAACCAACGTCACGCCACGAGTTTGTCTAAAACTTTTCTGAATCTGACAGCTGCCTTTAAGGTTTTATAATTGCATGGAGGAGGACTAATGGCAGCTTGACTTAATGCAGAGTTAAGCAACCACGACGTGGTTTTTGCTATTGAGGTTAGTTTAGCTTCAAAAGCGCTGCAGTGTTTACGAAATCTCTTGCTCTAAACGATTGCGAGTGCTTCTGAATTAACTCCAAAGTCCGACTTGTTGTCGAGTTTCAGCCGTCGATGAGGATGCCTACGAATCTTTGATCCAAAACTGTTCTCTGGAATATTTGTCGCAAAAGTACTGTCGAAGACGAAAACTGACGTGGTGAAGTCAACCTCCTTCCAGAGTTCAATACTCTTGCCGGTGACAAAATGCCACCTTGCTGACTCCCACTTTTAAGCGAAGTTAGGTATACTTAATGCGTGCTTTCATAATCAAAATTTAGTTATTTTCATTTCAAATTTTTTATATATTTTCAATAAACAAAATAAAAATTTCACTTCACTTTCCGCATCCACTCAACATATTCTGCTTTCTTTAAATCTCAAATAATTTTACGGGCGCTTTAAAGCAAACAACCTGCTATAATCTCACACACATTTATTTAAATTTACATGTAATTGATTACGTAAATGCTTCTCAGTTAAATACATATACGTGTAAATATTTCATGGACTTACAAGCATTAAGATTTTGAGAAAAAAAACCAACTGAAAACATTTCAATGGACATTAATCAGTATAAATGTCAGAAAATGAAAACAATAATAATATACTTACATAAAACACACACACACATACACAGATAAACAGACAGCCAGTGGAGTGGAAATAAAATGACAGAGAAAGGAGTGAAAAATTGTAAAAAAAAAAATAAAAAATAAAAAAATAAGTAACTTAAATAATTAAATACAAATAAGTGTGGCTTTCTTTATAAATAAAGTACTATATATACATATATACAAATATATAAGTATATGCATATATGGCTTTATTTCATTTCTGAAATTAATATATTGTGTATTATTATTATAAATGTTCAAGTGCCCGCACGTAGTTACATATATTAATAATTATTGAGTTTAAATTAAAAAATCAACAACACTAAAGGCGCTGACTGACGACATTAACACATTTATTTATTTAAATACATATGTGTACATACATATAAGAAAGTATAATTTAAAGGAAAAATTGATTTTGTTAGTAAAGGTAAATAAAAATCAAATAAAAATACGCTTAAAGAAATTTCTCTCAATGATATTTGTTTACGATATAACAAAAAACTTACAATGTCGCAAACATATATACGAGTAAAAAATAATTAGGATGAGGGTGAGCCATTGGGAAATTGATGAGAACAAAAAAAGAATTTTTTTTATGAACAAAAAAAACATACTATTATTAGAAAAAAATCGAAACTCTCCTGAAGTCTTGGAAATTATACCAAAAATTAATGCCCAATTGCATTGAAGAATAATCCCTTTAGTCTATTTATTATATTTATATATATATATACATGTTTCCTGGTTTCAAAAGTACTTGGCCTGTTAACCAAAACATGTTTGTTTGTAATTTTTAGAACAACATAATAGTAGCACAACGCGTTAAAATTGTTAAAACCTATTACAACAGTGGTAATTCAAACGTGGCTACTTTTCGTGTTTTAATAGGAGATTTTATATATACTAGGGGGTTAACAAAAGTTCGGTAAGTTAAACAGGAAAAAGAAAAAAAATCTTTTTGTATTTATTCGTAATTTTTGTCCTTTTCTATCTTCTCTTCCTATAGATCCACTTCTAAAAACACTCTTCAAAATTTTGCTTTTTCATTTTATCAAGTTCAGCATTAACCGCATTAATTACCTCCTAATTACTATTAAAGACTTTTCCTTTTACTTTTTTTTAATTTTTGGAATTAGGTGAAGTAAACTGGCCTCATTACTTTTGCTGCTGATTTTTCATGCTTAGATTTTACGGGTGAGTTTATTCTTGTTGGTATTCATACCATGGACTGTTGTTTGGTTTCTGGATCGTACTTATAGAAGCAAGAATTTACTAAAGTTGCTACACTGTTAATTTTCGAATTTGTTTAGGAAAAATTGAGCAACATATACTCGAGCCTCTTTTGGGGCCTCATTTAAAATTCATGGTACCCATCGAGCAGATTTCTTAGTGTATCCCAGATGATTACTTAATATTTGCGATACAGTCATGGTATTCAAGCCCAATTCATTAGCAATCATTTCTTGTGTCAATCGTGGCTCTTACTCAATTCTGGACTTCACCAGAGCTACAGTGACGTCATCAGTGGAAGTTTTTGGCCGACCTTCTCGGGTCAATAGTTTCATATACAATTTGGCTCCTAACTAGATATAACCCAATATTTTTTTTTTTTGAGGAAATCGCAAAATGGATAATTCTATGTAAAAATCCTCACAAGATAGCGTCCGATTGACTTGAGGCTTTTTTTACGATTGTTTTTATGACTCCTGTGAGGGTTTATACGAATTTCGAAATTCGAGAAATGGGCCTGGAACTGACTAAATCGGAAGAATATTATTCATATTTGTAGCGAAGGTGGGGTTTTGCTAAGAATAACAGAAAGACTACCCTTTTCTCCAGGTAGTGAACCAGAGACCGCTGTAATTGAAAAAAAAAGTATTTATCGCTTGATTTTAGTGTGAATAAGCATAGATTCGAGTGATGCGTTTGGCTTACTTCGAGAAATTCATAATGATATTGTCGTTAAAAATTTTGAGCAGCGAAGAAGGATTTAGATGAATAGTATAATAACAAAGTTTAATAGTTTGCCTTAGGTTAAGTATTACCTTATATTACATCAATTAGGATAAAATTTCAACAAACTGCAGAAAGCCACTGAAAGATGTGGTCGGGTCTGCTAGTAAATAAAAAAATACCGCAAAATTCAAAAAATTATTCTAACGAGATTGCCCTTTGTTTCGTTTTTATTTATATTTTTTAAATAAATAAATTAATATATATTAATATTTCTACATTCTTCAATAAACCTTTAGGTTTGTCCTTTTCCATTTCTGCGCTTAAATATATTTACTCCCCGGCGCAGGCAATTTACTTTCACAATTATATGCGTGAGTAGACAATTTTAATTAAATTCACACTGCAGTCAAATGCATAGACTCCAAAGACATACCTATCTACATACACGTATATACAACTCCACAGTTATTACATACATATATGGTATGTACACTTAAAGCTTGGCTGTAAGCAATTGAATGAACGCGTGAGTGAGAATTCAAATTGGCAATGCCAACCGTTGGATTTATAAACACATACACGCACATATTTATTAACACGCGGCTGTTTAATGAGCAGCGGTTGCATAAAGTGTTTCAATAACAACTACAAGCTTAAAAAAAAACAATTGAAAACAAAAACAAAAATAAGTGCAAAAACTGCACATTTACAGTGAAATTCATTGCCTCATTTGCTTACTTTTCCACTGCCGGCAACCTTGATTTTGCATACCATCGACAACTGTTGCAATAACTACTATAACTACTGAATAAACAGAAACAACAACAATAATTAAAACAAAAAAAATATGAATTTTTAAGTGCAGCAAGTGCAAATTAATAGCATATTTGTCTGCCGGCGCTGAAGCAGGCAAGGAAGGTAGGCAAGCAAATCTGGCTTTATGAGCTCAATGCAATGTGGCAGAATGGCACGTGCATAAAACATACTTACAGTATATATATATATATTTGTGTGTGTGTGTGCGGAAATTTTGGTTTATATATATATTCGCACATAATATTGGCCACAAAGCGTCTACCAATGCATTCAATAACTGCAATTGTGGCAAACTCGTGGCGAAGTTTCATTTACTTTATTTCATATACACAGGTATAAACATACATACATTCAAGCACATATATACGTGTAATTACTTATATTTTTACCTGCTTATTTGTCAATTTTTCGTTATGTATTTCTTTCATTTTTCAATTCAATTGTTTTTATTTAGATTTTTTTCGCTTTCTTTTTACACTTTTATTTTATTTTTTTATTCATTTTTTTGCTTGCATTTCCCCTGCGAACACTGTTTGCCATAATTCATTTATTTTCATGTTGTTCGTGCTTCATTTGCATCAGCATTTTACCGCGTACGTAATTAATTTCAAAAGTGCAAATCATTGTTATATGTAAAAAGTAAAAATTTTATTTTATACATACCTACATACAAGTACATATGTATAAATGTGTACACTTTGATATGTATAATTTATGTATATGTACACATGTAGTGGTAAAAAATTGAAGTAATGGGCATAAAAGTTGAAATAATCAGCATATATACGATATTTGGTTGAGCTAATGGGTTCAAGCGGCCGCTGGGACGACGTGGCGTATACGTAACGAATTTGAACTCGTATATACGGCATGCAATAATTTAGATAAAAGCATGTGTATATATTTGCTTCACATTTTTACATAAATACGCAAGCTATAGTAAATGGGTGAAGTCGGAGGAAATCAATCCCACCTCCCATGCAATGATAATTTTCAAATTTATGAAAACCATATTTGCAATTTAAGGGTACCCTCCTCTGATATTGGGCAAAAATCAGGCAAACTTAATATATATATTTTTTTTGTGGTCGAATGAAAAGGCTTACGAGCTTCCGGTTTTGACTAATAAATTTGTTTATTATTTAAGATTCTAAAACGGCAAAAAAAATAATAAAATAAATAAAATAATAAAAATAAAAAAGGCGCTTTCCGTCGGTCTCTGCCCGGAAAACATGGCTCAACAACTTCAAGCCTGCAGCCTATTGGAGTAGACTGAAATCAAAAATCTTTGTCATTACTTGAAGATCATGAAATTTTCTACTTTCTGAACTTCAATTGAAACAATTCTAATGATAAATATATTGCATAATGCTCATTGCAATTATAAACTTAAATTTTTTCCTACTTTTTTTTCATTTCAATTACGTTAAAAAATTAAAGTAATTAATTATTAATGGTAATCTTAGGTTCCAAATGTACCAAAGACTATATACTTCGAGACAATTTTTAGATAAAAGAAATCATGAAGAGAAAGAAACATGGTTTCGAGAAAATTTGTTCAAAGTTTTTTGAAAGTCTCGTAAGCTTTCGTGAGATGAGTATGTTCAAGAAGCTATTTGAAACTTATTCATTGTATTGCAAAGTCCCTTTAAATACATACTCTACAAATATACGACTTTCAAATCGATTTTTTGATCCAAAATCAGGAGCATATCTCAAAAAAAAGGAACTTTATACTTATTATTATTACCATGCTGTAGTGTAACCACAAATGTATCCAGATTGGATCCGGGAAACAATTACATCTTTTTACTTCCTAAAGCAAGCGCTATGAAAATGTGTAAAAAATTTACCAAGTGAGGTTGGGCGCTGGGTTTGGCTTTAATCTCCAATGAAAAAGACACATTAGCATTGAATGAGATACCCCACTGACGACCACTGCCTAGATTTGAGGACATGCATCTGGAATGTCCGATATCTTAATTCGGATGGTGCATTTGCTGAGCTGATTGAACTCCTCGTAAGATAGTTCAGCGAATTACGAGACAGCAACTACGATGGCTAGATCATGTGGTCCGGATGGATAAAAATAATCTAGCTTTGAAAGTTTTCTAATCAATATACGCCGGTATGTGTAGCGCAAGGTACCACACGCCGTTGGAAATGCCAAGTGAAGAAGTAACTGGCTATGCTTGGCATTTCCAAATGATGTCCACCCTAGTAAAGAGGAAGAAGTCCTACGAGAAATTGTGTAAACTTAAATTATTTTCACTGGGTAACCCTTTAAGCTGACAAATGTTAGGTTACTGGTTCAAACTGAGCTTGTGTGCTTCCGCCCAAAAGTAGGAGACTTCTTAGTACATCCCCGTCCTTCACAATGCTCATCCAAATATATTTCTATTATGATGATGAATGACTTAATAACCTCCCAATCTAGCCCTCGAAGCTTCTGGCGAGTCACTATCGTGGTGTGTGGTCTTCTTCTTCTTCTTTATTGGCATTGGCACCGCTTACGCGATTATAGCCGAATCAATGTAAGAGCGCCAGTATTCTTTTCTTTTCGCTGCCTGGCGCCAGTTGGAAATGCCAAGTGAACCCATGTCACTCTCCACTGGATCCTTCTTCGTCTGTTTCCACTAGCGGGTACTGCATCAAATACTTTCAAAGCTGGAGTGCTTTCATCCATTCGGATGACCGCTGCTTCTTCATTCGCTAAACTATGTCAACATCATCGTATAGCTCGTACAGCTCATCGTTCCATCGTCTGCAGAATTCACCGTTGTCAATGCGCAAAGGACCATAAATCGGTAGCAAAACTTTTTTCTTGAAGATTCCTAGAGCCGACTCATCAGATGTTGACATCGTATACGCTTCTGCGCCATACGTGTATAGTAGGACCGGTATGATGAGCGACTTGTAGAGTTTGGTTTTCGTTCGCCGAGAGAGGACTTAACTTTTCAATTGCCTACTCAGCCCAAAGTAGAACCTGTTGGCAAGAGTGATTCTGCATTGGATTTCCAGGCTGACATTGTTGTTGGTGTTAATGCTGGTCCCCTGATAGACGAAATTATCTGCGACCTCTGAGAGAGGTCCTTCCCGATACCGAAGTTTTGCGGGGATACCAAATTCAGACATAGCGGCTTAAAGGCAGCTCCTATTTGTGCTGTCGAAGGCGGCTTTAAAATGGACGAAAAGGTGGTGGGTGTCGATTCTCTTTTCACGGGTATTTTCCAAGATTTGGCGCAGGGTGAATATCTGGTCAATGGTTGACTTTCCAGATCTAAAGCCACACTGATAAGGTCCAATCAGTTTGTTGGCGGTGGACTTTAGTCTTTTACACAATACCTTTTAGGCGATATTAAGGAGGCTTATCCCACTGTGGGGTCCCCATTTTTATGGATTGGGCAGAGCGCACTTAAATCCCAATCGTCGGGCATGCTTACGTCCGACCATATTTTGCAAAGAAGCTGATGCATGCACCTGATCAGTTCTTCACCGCCGTATTTGAATAGCTCGACCAGTAATCCATCGGTCCCTGCCGCTTTGTTGTTTTTTAAGCGGACGATTGCTATTCGGACTTCTTCATAGTCGGGTAACGGAACAACTTTTCCATAGTCGTCAATTGGAGTTTCGGGTTCACCATTTCCGCTTGTTTCCTCTTCACAGCCATTCAGCAGTCTGGAGAAGTGCTCCCTCCATAAATCGAGTATACTCTGGGCATCTGTCACTAGCTCACCTCCCTGGGTCATACAAGAGTTTGCTCCGGTCTTGAAACCTTCTGTAAGTCGCCGTATCTTTTCGTAGAATTTTCGAGCATTAACCTTGTCGGGTCCTGTCCTTCGACCACGACTGTATTCATTTGATGCTGCTGATATACTTCTCATCACCAGTCACCATCCGCTTCAGCAGATTTTGTTACGATTCAGAAGTGATTCGCTGACGGAAATTCGGTTCATGAGGTTTTCTCCGACGATTGGCCTTCCACAGCGTGGAACATCTTTAATGTCAAAATTACCGGAAAAAAATCGACGAAACTGAAATTGTGCATGACTGTTAGAGATTCAAGACCATGAACACCTTTCAGCTGCTGCTGACCAGATACACATACATATTGTATATCCTTTTCATGTTTAATTTTACAGCTCAATTTTCTATTAAACCATTTATTTGAATTTTTATTTCCTCTTACATTTAAATAAATTAACAAAAACAGCAGCAACAACAACAAAACTCGCTCGTGGTTTACACATGAAGTAACAACTTTAAATGCACATTGTACGCTTGCATACTTTTAGGCTGTTTTTAGTCAAACAGTTTGGCAGCATTTACCGGTATTTAGTTTAAAATAAAGCCACAGCCAAATTGTTGTTAATCCACTTTACGGTAATTTTTATTTTTAATACAATCATTTTCAGCTGAAATTTTCATGCATAAATACATACATATATTTTCACACACAATTGCATTAAACACATTGTGTCAATTAGTTATTTGAAATTGTGTGCAGGTGTTGTAATGTAAATCTATTTTATTTTTGTAATTTCTATTTATAATTTTTTTTTTAGAAAAACTTCCATAAGCTGTATAGCATAATAAGTTTAATTATAATTGAATATGTATGTATGTGTATGTGTGTGTTGCTAATTAATATTTTGTTTTGGTTGAAAAGCAAAAAAAAACAAATTCAACAATATTTATCTGTATTTTACGCACCTGATTTTAGTTTATCTAAACATCTATGTATTTGTATGTAGTTGTGTGTTTTTGTGTATATTTCGTTTCCTCTTCGCCGGTAATAAATAAATAAATGTTGCCTAATAATTCACTCGCCACTATTCATTCCACCGGGATTAGTCTATTGAAATGTTTATAATTAAATTTTAATATTGTAACAAAAACAACAACAACAATAACCACAACGCACCGCTTGTATTAACGAACAATAGACAAATTTATATAGCTCGTTAACGAATTAGCTGTCAAACATAGTGTATTCCATTAAAATTTTAATAAAAAAAATTTCGTTAAATTTTGGTATAGATTTAAAGCTAACATTTTTTCACAGATTTTTTACTGATAAACCAAAAATTTCTTTTAAATTTTTATTTTTAATTTTTTTTTTATTCATCTAAAGGGGGATGGGGCCATGTGCAGAAGTTCACGCAAGTGAGGAAAGTTTTTGACTGCCATTCACCTGGGTGTGGCCAGAAACGATCGATTCTTTTGCATATAGTTCAAGCAGCTCACGACATTCGGTCTTAGGTCAAGCGTCCCCTGGGTAGCCAACAACCGTACCTTTGGAGGCAAACTAATGTGAGAAGGTGAGATCCTATGCGGCTATGCGTAGGGTTTGGAACCCACCAAATGAAAAAAATAATCTCAAAAAACAACAAAGCCTCGAATCGGAGACCCCACCCCTTTTGATGTGGACACTACCGAAGCTTTTAAAGATCACGATTTGAGGGCATGCATCTGGAATGTCCGGTTCCTTAATTGGGAAGGTGTCGCTGCTCAGCTGGATGATGTTCTCGAAAGAATAAAGGCTGACATCGACGCCGTTCAAGAAAAGAGTAGGTCCTTGTGACATATACTACAGTGGTCATATAAAGAAACGCAACTTTGGTATTGGATTTGTGATAGAAGAGAGACTTCGTCGCCAACTACTGCCATTCACTCCGGTAATCTAACAACCGATGCCCAGAGCAAATTGAATTTATAGAGGGAGCACTTCTCCGGCCTGCTGAATGGCGGTGAAAATGGAGCATCCGGAGATGGCGATCTCGAAACCCCAATCGATGACGATTGAAAGACGTTCCATTATCTGACCATGACATGGTTCGAATAGCAATTGCCCGCTTAAAAAATAACAAAGCGGCTGAACTGAAGGCCTACCGGTAGAACTATTGAAACATGGCCGGTAAGTCAACCATTGGCCAGATATTCACCATGCTCCAAATCTCGGAAAAGACCCCTGAAAAAAGGATCGACACCCACCATCGCTTCGTCGATTTCAAAGCCGCCTTCGACAGCACGAGAAGGAGCTGCTTCTGAATTTGGTATCACCGCTAAACTAAAAGCTCCGTCAGGATCGGGAAGACCTCTTCGAGCCGTTCGATACCAAACGAGGTTTCAAACATGGTGATTCCTTATCATGTGACTTTTTAACCTAAAAAATTAAAAAATATTACGAGCTGCAGAGCTAAATAGAGAAGGTACAATCTTCTATAAGAGTGTACAGCTGCTGGCGTACGCCGATGATATCGACATTATTGGCCCGCAACAACCGCGCCGTTAGTTCTGCTTTCTCCAGACTGGATAAGGAAGCGAAGGATATTGGTCTGGTAGTGAACGAGAGCAAGACGAAATATCTCCTGTCATCAAACAAACAGTTCTCGCATTCGTGACTCGGCTCCCACGTCACTGTTGCTGTATGAGGTGCATGCCTGGCAATTAGAACTTTCAGGTGCTCTGTCCAATTCATGAAAAGGGAAACACAACAAACTGCGCAAATTATCCTTGGATAAGACTCTTATGGATCGCATATGAAATCCTATCTGGTTTTGTGTTTTGAAATACTAGAGCCCACATTTGGCGAACGAAATCATGGATAAGATCAGAAGAGAATCGAACATAACATCTCCCCCTGGGCTTTAAAGCAGCCTATGTGAGCATAGAAATGGGTTGCCTGTACGCCACCTTATTTGGATATTGAAAGGACCTCTCCAATCTATTCGTTGTATATATATCCGTAGCTTTAATACCGCTGGACCGACTTTCGATCAACCAATTAGCGAAGTACGTCTTGATGTCATTTCTGTGAAATGTAGCCTCCAAGCGGCTAATGGTTTTTATGAGGAGCTTTTTATTTTAGGTGCTTCTTTGGCAATTGAAAAGGAAGGACCTCTCTCGACGAACAAAGACCAAACTCTAAAAGTCGCTCATTGTTCCCGTCCTTTTGTACGGTGCGGAGGAATGGACAATGACAACATCTTTATGGTGCTCTGCGAATTTTGGAACGGCGAATACCGCAGCCAAAAGAGAGATGAACTGTATGAGCGAATGAAGAGACAGTGGCTGCACTGGCTTGATCATGTCGTCCGAATGAATAGAGTAGATTAAAACACTCCCGCTCAGAAAATATTCGATGGGAAGACTTCCACTTCGTTGGAAATACTCAGTACAGAAGGACCTGGCTGTAGACCTTTTGATCCCAACCATAACTAAGTGCTATTACTAATTGGCGATTTTTTTTATTTACGTGTTTAGTTCTTTGCTAATGCAAATGTAAAAATTCGACTGAAAAGTGAGCTTGAATAGATAAAATGCTCAACATATAATGTTTTTGTGATTCACGATACATATCCCGAATTACATCCGACATGTAGTTTTATATTTCAAATATCATCCCCGTTGATCTCTTCTACATTAAAGCTGCCATAGAAAAAACCTGAACTTGTCAGAGTCAGGAGTAGCTGGGAAAGAGTGTACCTCCACTATCACATAACACTATACAGGATATGAAGACTATTAAAAAGGTCTCACTTTTAGCAAGCTCTAGGGAATATAAATTATTCTTCATTTACAGCAAAAAACCATTTTTGAGGTAATAGATTGTCTTTGGAATCCCTTACAGCACCTTCGACTATTATTATTATTTTTTTCCAAATGATCCTATATTCAAATTCTATACGTAAAATTGAAGAACTTTATAAAAAAATTCCACACACACACACGCCATGGCGTATGAGCAACCTTATTTGCTTTTCTCATAGCAAAGACATCTACTTTGTAGCATTTCAATACCGTTTGATATTTTCAAATTCTACAACGCATAGTAATACCTGGAATTGGTAAATATGCCCACATTCCAATTTATGTTATGTTTGTGTACATAACAACATAACATATAATATAAACAATTCCTCACGCATGTGTTTATATGTATTTGTGTGTTTATTTAGCAAATATTAGTCTAATAGTTGTAGTAACCAATTTTCCACTTGCACCACAATTCATAATGGAAGGCAAACAAACGCTGCTAGAACAGTTGCCAAATGAGTATGTACATACGTACATATATATATACATATGTACTTATGTATATGCACATATTTGAGAGCGCGTGTGATGTTGTAGAATAATTGATCTTTCGTGTGTGTTCAAAACCAAATATTGATAATTACAATAATTAAGAAAAAAAAAAATATTTCAAAGCATACATTTCGGCGCTAATGGGTGAGGAAAATTAAAATATTAACTAAATTAATTATATATAAATTTTAGACACTTTTAATCAAATTAAGCTGTTGAAATTTTGGATAAAGAAGGTATTTTGAAGAGCTCACTATTAGAGAGAAAATTGGAAAACGCCATTTTACCTTTAAAATATTTTAGTATTTGTATTTAAGTATTTCTCTGCTGGAAATAAAGAAAGTGTAGCAGGCTTAAATGAGAGTTTTAATAAAATGAAACTCGATATGACTCATGACGGGAGTGCCTACACATTTTCAGAAACCAATCTGTATCATAAGAGAGCAAAAAACTCGTTGCATACTTTTAGGCTTCCATGCAATTCCCTGAAATTCTCAAGAAACTATTATGGAAATTAAAAAAGACATTCAAGTGGAAACGGAGAAAGAAAGAGGTATATTTCCGTGGTTTTCACAAGGCCAAACCAAAAATTGCCACTAAATTTTAAAAATAGTCTATAACATTCTGGCTTAAACAACATGGAAATAACGTTCTTATACAACATAGAACTCGAGGCCTAAATATATGAATTTAAATAGTAGAAAATAATGAAAACTGCAGCGTTCTTACTATCGACTGGCCAAAAAAAGAAGTAAGATGCTAGAGTGAATATATTATACTCTCCAAAATTACCGAAAGAAGATTTCGAAAGACTTAATACCAAGCGAATAAGATCACTAAATTAAATTAAAATGAGTTCATTGAAAGAGGAAGTTCAAGAAAAGGAAATGTCTGGTTTTCTGGTACTAAAGAGCCTTGCATAAGTTGTGATTTCATAAGTAAAACCTTCTTCAACCTCTCACAATGCAATATGGGTGGCAAAGATTACGTCAGCTCTCACCTTGAAGTGGCCGCCCAATGATTTTTTAATTGTTTGAGAGTTCACTTTTCAAATAGCGAGCTGAAGCTATCCACAATATCCCATACCTTCTTCTTTTATGACGAGAGTAGATTGTTGATTCCAGCATTGGCAATTAGAGATTCAATGGTCTACTTCCATAACCACATCGTTAAACGCATTGAGTCTTTCGTACTTATTTTTGTTACTCTAGAGGCCCGTCATTGGAATAAGCGTAGGCTGTCAGAATAATTTCTGTCCAATTGCTCTCATAGTTCTAAGCCCGTTTATCGTGTGGATATTTAGGCAGTTCCTGCAAGTAACAACATATGAATAGGGGAGTTCTTGTTGGCCTTGTTGGCTGTACTGCTACCCTGTCCTCTACCGGGGAGTATACCAGGGGTGTTAGTTGAAGTTTGCCGGTTTTACTAGTAGATGTTGCTAGCAATATGTATAAATTTCTATGATCTGGCATGTATGTAATTTTTTTTTATTGACATTAACCTACAAAAATACGCAAGTCACATTCCGCAAAAATAATAGCGTCATATTTGTTTACCTCAGTGAATATGTCGAGTTTCGTTCCAAGTAAATCGCATTTGCGGCATTCGTTGCTTTTCTAATTTCATCAAAAGAAAAAATCAGCTGAAGCTCACCGGTTGCTGGTAGGAACTTATGGTGAACATGCTCTAGTGATTAGAACATGTGAGACATGGTTTCGTCAATTTAAAAGTGGAGATTTCGATGAACATCCTGGTGCAGCGAAAAAGTTCGAAGACGAGGAATTGCAGGCGTTATTGGATATTGATCCAACCCAATCGCAACAAAAATTGCCAGAAACACTACATGTGACTCGAGGAGCAATTTGCCAACGTTTAAAAGCCATGGGAAAGATCCAGAAGTATGGAAAATAAGTGCCGCACCAGCTGAACGATAGACAAATGGAAAATCGAAAAACCGTTTGTGAAATGCTGCGTCAACGATTCGAAAGGAAATCTTTTCTGCTTAGCGAAAAAAATCATGGCTTTCCCCTGGTGAAGCTGGCCCATCGACTGCAAGGCCAAATCACTTTGGCCGTAAGACAATGCTCTGTGTTTGGTGGGACCAGTGTGGTATGGTGTACTACGAGTTGTTAAAACCTGGTGAAACGGTGAACACGGATCGCTACCAACAACAAATGATCAATTTGAATCATGCATTGATCGAAAAACGATCGGAATGGGCCCGAAGACATGGCAAAGTTATCTTGCAACATGACAACGCGCCGTCTCATACCGCTAAACTGGTGAAAGACACATTAAAAACACTTAATTGGGAAATATTATCACACCCGCCGTACTCTCCAGACCTCGCCCCGTCCGACTATCACCTTTTCGCATCTATGGGACACTCCCTTGCAGAGCAGTGCTTCGCTACTTTTGAAGAAGTCGAAAAATGGCCTCGAAAGAGAAAAAGTTTTTTGGGAATGGTATCCGTAATTTGCCTGAGAGATGAGCGAAATGTGTAGAAACCAATGGTCAATACTTTAAAAAAAAAAACATTTTGAGATTCCTTAGAAAATTAAATGATTTCTTTATCGAAAAAACCGCCAAATATCAACTAACATCCCATTTTTCTATCTTGCCTGTTTACCTCAATTATATTTTCGCCTTCTCACTCCCTATCTCTATCTCTATCTCTATCTCTATCTCTATCTCTATCTCTATCTCTATCTCTATCTCTATCTCTATCTCTATCTCTATCTCTATCTCTATCTCTATCTCTATCTCCATCTCTATCTCTATCTCTATCTCTATCTCTATCTCTATCTCTATCTCTATATCTCTCTCTATCTCTATCTCTATCTCTTTCTCTATCTCTATCTTTATCTTTATCTTCCATTGCTATTTCTTTTTTCCTTTCTCTTTTCTATTTCTCTTCTTTTTTTCCTTCCTTTTCTATATTTTTCTCTATCTCTTTTCTATACCTGCTACTTTTTCTCTCTTTTTCGTTGGTGTTTTATCTTCCCACTCTTAAAAAGTAGTTTAGTTCACTCCATGAATTTAAAATTTCTTTCGAGTTTTTGCAACTCAAATTCGCAATATTTTACAAAGCAAAGAGAGAAGTAATAAATTTTTAATTGAAAAAAATTGAACTCACACACACACACTCTCATATGCCCGCAAAGGGGCAACAGGTCAAAATATTTGCAATATTTTATGAACATGCGACATGCCACTTGCGGCATGTAACAAACACATATTGAAGCAACAAAAAAAAAACACAAAAAAACGAAAACAAAAACAACGCACCATTGCGTGCCACAACGAACAACGGCATGCAACGTGAGGGCTACGCGGGTGCTGGTGCTGCTGCTGCTGCAAGGGTATTCGGCTTGTGGTGGGAGCGTTTAATTGAACAATGAGCTCTGACATGCACGCATGTTGCATGCAACAAATATTGCAACAAATGTTTTACAAGTTGCTTGTTTTATGCATATGTGTATGCACTTGTGGGACTTTTGTAGCGCTCATTGTTGTACAAATTAATGCTGCAACAAAATGAAGGGAAAATAAGTCAAAAATAAAATTGAGTTGAAAAAAATTGAAAATAATTTTAAAGCCACTTTACCTTTCTCTCTCTCTCTCTCTCTCTCTCTCTCTCTTTCACTATTTCTGGATAAATCGTTTTGTTCTTACCCGGTATTGTTTCTGTAAATTAACTCCGTTTGTTAGGACCTTGCCATGAAAAAAATGAAAATGAAAAAATACTTTGTTTTATGATTTGGTTGTGGCATGAATATATATGATATTTATATAACGGTATATTAAAGTATATATGGCAGTTAGTAACCACTGAAGTGTTTTTCGGCCGAGTGCTCCGCCAATTCGTGGGTGACTAAAACCTATTTGCGTCCATGGAGAGTCAGCAGCAACACTAGGTTGGGTTAGGTTGAAATGGCCTCTAAGAAGCACCTCCCTTAGGCCACCAAATGGACCGATTTTGATACCAATAGGAATCCCACTAGGCCACTCTAGCTGGCACAACCACCGTGTGGAGTTGACAAAGCACAGCAGATAGTGGCACAGTGATGTCGAATTAACTAATTGGCTCTCACTGAATTCGGGACAACTGGTGAGCAGCGACAAATGTCCTAATAGCACGCCAGTTGACCCTCAATAGCGCCGGAAAAGCTGGTGGGCAACAGTAGCGGTCTACAGTTGGGCGTATTGCTCTCGAAAGCTCTAACGGCTCAACCAAACAGTTCCGTCGACAGCGACGCGACTTTACAAGACTAAGAAGACTATGCAGACACCATCGCTCTTGTAGCTGCACACTACGTAAGTAGGGGCTAAAGCACAAGCGGCTTAGGATGTCTGTTGTCGGATCCAGATTCTGGCGAACTATCCGTCCACTTAAAGGCGTTGTTGAGGCTACTTCCACCATATACCGGGCTTCGCTGAGTATTTTGGACGCATATTTGCTTTAGATGTGAACACCGGGTTGTCTCGATGCGTGTTCTTCGCCTTTTTACAGTAGAAGAATTATCTACAGTACACTGTTATGTACTCCGATTGCCTACAATTAAAAAAACAGCTCTGAACCAGTGACTATTGTACGACGCTGCCATCTTCGCGAGCTTTACTCTCGCCGAGACGTAAAGTATATAAAGTAGCCTTGGCTTTGTGACGCCGAAAAAGAAATGTAACTAAGCCAATTTTGATCTAATCCTCTCTAGTAGTCTACCCAGAGCAACTAGTGGAGGTGCCTTTGACCCTCCGATCGTAGTGGAATCTGATATGACGGAAGAAAATTCGATTATGGAGTCTTTTTCTCAGTCGAATATTAAGCGCCGATGAGCTCACCTATAGACAATTCAAATCCTTCAACCTTCCTTCATATATTTTTGTGAAAAAAATGCAAATATGGCCTCATATTGGGTTCGGGTGAGCTTTACTCTCCGGGGAACCTTAGAAAAGCTCTATATATCTGCTTGGCATCCTCCGTTTCGGTTATTGTAGCTCTTCTTTGTGCTCTTTAGGCATCTTGTACTAGCATCGTATCCTTTCTTTCAGTGAGATGATTAATGATCATATATAATATTTCAAAGAGGCAACAACTCAGTACCTTCCGGCAACTTTCAGTTGCTTCCAATTGAATTTATTCGTACATTTTATATATGCAAAAATATTTCAGATAATAAATTGAGTAACAAAAATTTGAAAAAATTTAATTCCACAGGCAATTGGCTTCGATAATTATTTATGCGCGCTTATTGAACGAAACAAATTTTTTTACGAAGCAAATAAATATAAAATTAACAATTTTTACGAATTTTTATTTCCAGCCATTTAAAAGTTTTTCCTCCATTTCTGAATCGAAAAACAAACGATAGTGCCTCAAAATATGGTTGCCAGATTCTTTTACTTCCATTTTCACATTTGATATATTCAAATATTAATAATTTACAAGTGCTGAGTGAGTAGTTGGCAGGATTCGAAAAAATTTAATGTGATAAAGTTGTTACCGTAAAAACTATTGAATTGAAGAAAATTTAAATAAAAATCACTCAATTTGACAAACCGAAAAAAAAATGCCCAACAATGGAAACTCACGAGCGGCGCTAAAAAAGGCCAGTGCACATAAATTTCATTTACATAACAGCGCTGCATGAACTCAATTTACAAGCGGATATATGTTTTGCATTTTTATAAGTTTTTTCAATCATTCACTGCTTTTTTTTGTCGTACCACACACAATTTTTACATTTTTCATTTATTGGTGATTTTTTTCAATTTATTTCATTTTAAATTAAAATATTTATTTGCTTTACAGTATTTCGTGCCATGTGTTTTGTGTTATTTTTTTTATACCTGTTTTCATTTATTTTTTGCTTACACATGGTGTTAAGTAAGTGCGTTAAATGTGCGGCTGCTTGCAACACGCACTCAATGCCGCAACCACATTTGAAACCGCTACAAAAACCGCAGCATGAAAGGTGTGCAAAATGAGTTGAACTGATTTGATGTGGTTTTGTTGAGAAATTTTTTTGAAACAAAATTTTTTTCGCGGTTTTGCTAAATGAAATAATGAGTTGTGCGCTCAAAAAATAGGTGGCAACTCTAGTCAAAAATTTGGCAGACTTAAAGCTCTTACTCTACTGGTTTAGCTATTAATTTATATGAAGTTAAAAATTAAAATTAAAATTAAAATTAAAATTAAAATTAAAATTAAAATTAAAATTAAAATTAAAATTAAAATTAAAATTAAAATTAAAATTAAAATTAAAATTAAAATTAAAATTAAAATTAAAATTAAAATTAAAATTAAAATTAAAATTAAAATTAAAATTAAAATTAAAATTAAAATTAAAATTAAAATTAAAATTAAAATTAAAATTAAAATTAAAATTAAAATTAAAATTAAAATTAAAATTAAAATTAAAATAAAAATTAAAATTAAAATTAAAATTAAAATTAAAATTAAAATTAAAATTAAAATTAAAATTAAAATTAAAATTAAAATTAAAATTAAAATTAAAATTAAAATTAAAATTAAAATTAAAATTAAAATTAAAATTAAAATTAAAATTAAAATTAAAATTAAAATTAAAATTAAAATTAAAATTAAAATTAAAATTAAAATTAAAATTAAAATTAAAATTAAAATTAAAATTAAAATTAAAATTAAAATTAAAATTAAAATTAAAATTAAAATTAAAATTAAAATTAAAATTAAAATTAAAATTAAAATTAAAATTAAAATTAAAATTAAAATTAAAATTAAAATTAAAATTAAAATTAAAATTAAAATTAAAATTAAAATTAAAATTAAAATTAAAATTAAAATTAAAATTAAAATTAAAATTAAAATTAAAACTAAAATTAAAATTAAAATTAAAATTAAAATTAAAATTAAAATTAAAATTAAAATTAAAATTAAAATTAAAATTAAAATTGAAATTAAAATTAAAATTAAAATTAAAATTAAAATTAAAATTAAAATTAAAATTAAAATTAAAATTAAAATTAAAATTAAAATTAAAATTAAAATTAAAATTAAAATTAAAATTAAAATTAAAATTAAAATTAAAATTAAAATTAAAATTAAAATTAAAATTAAAATTAAAATTAAAATTAAAATTAAAATTAAAATTAAAATTAAAATTAAAATTAAAATTAAAATTAAAATTAAAATTAAAATTAAAATTAAAATTAAAATTAAAATTAAAATTAAAATTAAAATTAAAATTAAAATTAAAATTAAAATTAAAATTAAAATTAAAATTAAAATTAAAATTAAAATTAAAATTAAAATTAAAATTAAAATTAAAATTAAAATTAAAATTAAAATTAAAATTAAAATTAAAATTAAAATTAAAATTAAAATTAAAATTAAAATTAAAATTAAAATTAAAATTAAAATTAAAATTAAAATTAAAATTAAAATTAAAATTAAAATTAAAATTAAAATTAAAATTAAAATTAAAATTAAAATTAAAATTAAAATTAAAATTAAAATTAAAATTAAAATTAAAATTAAAATTAAAATTAAAATTAAAATTAAAATTAAAATTAAAATTAAAATTAAAATTAAAATTAAAATTAAAATTAAAATTAAAATTAAAATTAAAATTAAAATTAAAATTAAAATTAAATTTAAAATTAAAATTAAAATTAAAATTAAAATTAAAATTAAAATTAAAATTAAAATTAAAATTAAAATTAAAATTAAAATTAAAATTAAAATTAAAATTAAAATTAAAATTAAAATTAAAATTAAAATTAAAATTAAAATTAAAATTAAAATTAAAATTAAAATTAAAATTAAAATTAAAATTAAAATTAAAATTAAAATTAAAATTAAAATTAAAATTAAAATTAAAATTAAAATTAAAATTAAAATTAAAATTAAAATTAAAATTAAAATTAAAATTAAAATTAAAATTAAAATGAAAAATTAAAATTAAAATTAAAATTAAAATTAAAATTAAAATTATAATTAAAATTAAAATTAAAATTAAAATTAAAATTAAAATTAAAATTAAAATTAAAATTAAAATTAAATTTAAATTTAAATCAAAATATATGGAAAACTAATGGTTTAAGTATTCTAAAATATGTATACTGAACTTTCCTCTTCCAAATTATTCTTTTCAAATTCGCCAAGTAAAATTATTTCACATTTTTAACCCATCTTGAACTCGACTGCAACGGAAGGAAACCAATTAATGGCTAATTACCATTAACTTATTTATACGAGTAGTACTGTATGTGTTTTTGTGTGTGTGTGCGTGTGTTATGTATTGAAAGGACAATGGCAGAGTGTAGAAGTTCAAAAGGAAAACAATATAATGGCGTAACACATTACTCGCGCCATTTGCAATTAATACAAACACAACCACATATACAAACAAACCTATATAAACAAAAATAAATAATTAAATCGAGGTGAAAGGCAAACAAATAAATAAAAAAAATGGCGAAAAGCGTCAGTGAGAAATGTATAAAACTAAAAGTGTGAATTCTTATGTGTTATCTCATTGTATTTAATTTAAATTTATTTTTGTTTATTATTAAAATATTTTAAATTCTTCTATTTTATTTATTTTTATTTTATTTCATTTTTTGATTGTATTTTTTATTTTTATTTGGTTAAATTTTTTTTTAGTTTTTAAATTATTTTCTTTTATTTTATTTTTACTTTATTTTTGCTTATTTTATCTTGTTCTATATTATTTTAATTTGTTTATATTATTTTTTAATTTAATTTTTTTTTGTTTTATTAAATTCTTTTAGTTTTTTAGATTATTTCCTTTTATTTAGTTTTACTTTACTTTATTTTATTTTAAATTATCGTATTCTATTTTACTTAGTTTTATTTACATTATTTTTTGTTTTTTTTTTCAAGATATTAAATTTGTTTATTTTATTTTATTTTTCATTTTACTTTACTTAATTTAATATAATTAAATTAATTAAATTTAATTTAATTTAACTTAATTAAATTAATTTATTTAATTTTGATCTATTTTATTTTATTTTGTTTTAATTATTATTTTATTTTATTTCTTAATTTTTTTTTTGTTTTAATTTTTTAGTTTTATTTTTTATTTTTATAATTTTTTTCTTAAATTTCGTGCAAGTCCTTTTTGCCTACCCAATTTCGTGCACTTATGACCGCAGAACGTGCCAACAGTAGCAGCATCCCAACGTGGTGGAAACGCTCGTCGGCAACGTTCAAGCAGAATTGCAGCGCTGAAGTGCTTACTGCTCTCATTGTTTTTGTTGTTTTTTGTAAGTAATGCACGATTATTGTTCTATTCACATGACGTGTTTTGTTGTTGTTGCAAATACTTGCAGTTAAACTGAAGAGAAACACGTAGCAAATGCTTAGTGAAAAAGAGGATAAAGGGGAAAAAATAATGATTTTCCCCAGAAGAGAAATTTTTCGCGCATTCAATTTGAGTGCAAGACCAGGACATTAGTGCAAATGTGCTGCAACTAAGGAAATAGTCAACTGGTTTTATTTATATTTTTATGTATGTGTATACACTTGTAAATGTATATACCATATGTGTATACTTTTTTTTTTCTATTGTAGCATAAGACAAGTTCCTCACAAAGACGTCTCGTAATTGTGCCAAACAATAGGAAGCAATTTCCTGCTTACACTTTACAACAACACCACTCAGCGCCAGCTCTTTATTACCGTTCAGCCGTGCTAAAGCAACTTGGCAAGTGTGCCGCACATTGTGGTCGCGGTTGCGGTTGTTTTAGTTGTTGTTGTTAGGTATTTTGCGATTTTTTCACGCCTCATACATTTTTATTTCACATTTTTCTTTAGCGCCACTCAAGGCTTTTGTTTTATTTAACACCACAACACCTAAGAAAATTGCCACACACACACACACATATACATACAGACATACTCACACTCTCTCATATGCATTTATTCATGCAACCATGCGAACACTATCTACTGTAATATGCTTTAGAATTGCTTATCTACTCCTCTGGCGCTACTTATTCGTGGCTACAAATTGTTGTTGTGTTTTGTTTTTGTATTCTCTTTTATTTTCCTCCATCCCTAATATCCTCGGAATTGCATGGCATGGCATATTTCGTGCTTGGGCGTAATAAATAAATATCCGGTGGTGCATTTATATGTAGGTAAGATTAGTATTGTGGTGTAGAGTTGCCACCGCCGACAGTTGAAAGGTGCAGCAATTTGTTGCATGTGTGTTTAACGGTAACTGGGAATTGTTTAAAGAGCTAATAGGGAAGGTGAGTACAAGAATGGGGACTGTCTCCTCCCGCTCTTTTCTCCCTCTATCTCCCACACTTTCTCTTTTGGCTTCTCTCTCCCACTCTGTCTTTTCCCCTTTCCCTCTCTCTCTTTCCCACTCTCTGTTTCTCTCTCTCTCTCTCCCTGTCTCTCTCCCTCTCTCTCTCTCCCTCTCTCTTTACCTCTCTCTCTACCTCTCTCTCTCCCTGTCTCTCTCCCTCTCTCTCTCTCCCTCTCTCTTTACCTCTCTCTCTACCTCTCTCTCTCCCTCTCTCTCTCCCTCTCTCTCTCCCTCTCTCTCTCTACTTCTCTCTCTTCTTTTCCCTCCCACTCTCTCTCACTCACTCTCTCTCTCCCTCTCCCCATATCTCTCCCACTCTTTCTCTATCCCTCTCTCTCCCTCACTCTCTCTCTCTCTCTCACTCTCACTCACTCTCTCTCTCATACTCCCGCCCTCTCTCTCAGTCTTTCTCTCCCACTCTCTCTCACCCACTCCTCCTTCTTTTTCTCACTCTTTGTCTCTCCCTCTCTCCATCTCACATTCTCGGTTGCCTCGATTTTAACCTATGCATCGTTAGAAGAAAAGGCCAAGATGATAAAATATATCTTCTGCACGCGCTCGGAATGTATTTTTTAACGATGTACCCGTTGTTAATTATTCCGAAAATACCTAGCTCCTTCTTATGGGAGAGCTGAAAGAGTACTGTCGTTCGAAACACTAAGGTTCGAGTCCTGGTCCCACCAACACCCAAAAATCATAAAAAAATGAATTAAAATGAAAAGTAAAATAATTTTTCTAAAAGTCCGTGAAATATAGGCAGAAAATATAATTATAATTAATTTAAAAAAAATTTGATTAGATTCCCTGTAAATTTTTGAGTTTGGAAAAATTTGACTTTATTTAAAGATATTTGCTTAAAAAATATTAAAATTATTTTTAATTATGTTTTTCTTCAATTTCTCTTAATTATTTATTTTTTCATACGTTTTTTTATTATTCTTCTTATTTTAAATTTGTTTATTTTAAATTTACTTCAAAGTTTTAATTTTTATTAAATTTATATTTTTTATTTTAATTTTCTTAAATAGGTATATAATATTTTATTATATTCGTTTATTTCCAATTTGGTTTCAATTTACTTGTATTTTTTTTTCAATATAAATTTTTTTAAATAATTATACAAATTTTTAATTTTATTTTCTTCTCGTTTCATTTATTTAAAAAATTTTTAATTTCAAAACCAACTTTTTCAATATTTCTTTGCATATAATTTTATCAAATTTATCCCCACACAAAATATCATATTTCATTCATTTCCATTTCACATTTTCTTCCAATCAAACACGTACTCGATTCAATTACCTTCCAGCAAAAGCCATAAATCAGCGTTTGGTTTCTTCTCGTCTCTAATTGAATTATGCGCAATTTAAGAAACACTTTTCAAAACAAATACAAACAAATGATGCGTATAATTTGATTTTGATACCTCAAATCGAAAGAAAAATATATAAAAATTCAAAAGAAATACCAAACAAGTCAATTAAGTTAAATTTAGTAAAGGAAGTTTTCGAAATAAATCCGAATTTTTTTAAAACAATAACAGTTTTAAAACAAAGTAAAACAATCAAACTTTAACAATACCAATTGTTAGCGTAAATCTTAAACAACCATAAACAAGTTCGAAGAAAATATATTCTCCAAAATAAGCGAAATCTTCGCATATAAATAACAACCAAATGAGGTGTATTTTCGGCATTCATTGGGAAAGAAGTGAAACATTTTTATGCATTAGTGAGTTTAAATGCACACGTACTCTTTTTGATGTATAAACTTGTGTATAGAGACACATATACATACATATGTAGGTATGCATACCTACGTAAGTTATTTATAAATATTGTAGCTCTTCATATGATTTTATTATCTCATAGATACGTGCGAAGGCAAGTTATTGTTTTGTGTTTCAATACATAGAAAAAAATTGCATTACTGATGAAATATATTTAGAAACGATAAGTGGCGGTTTTACGTTTACAATCTGAACTATAATGTTTCGAAAGTAAAATTAAAAATAAAA
>JAWMAG010000003.1:21862500-21877500 GCA_037013455.1 Ceratitis rosa | reverse complement strand
TAACACAATTTCTGTCTGTATGTATATGTGCATAGAATTCTTACCGGCAAAAGGCGACAAAAAATGTAGAACAGAAATTAAGTAGTAAGTAAAATAAAATTAAATAAAATAAAGTAAAATAAAATAAATAAAATTAAATTAAAAAATTAACAAAATAAATTAAAATAAACTAATATTAAATTAAATTAAATAAAAAAATAATAAAAAAATTAAAATAAATTAAAATAAAATAAAATAAAATAAGATAAATTAATATTGGATGAGTGCATAAGTTCGTGCCCGATTTCAAGTGCAAACTAAAATTGAAATTTTTTGAAGAAAGCGCTTTTATTAATCAATTATGTATTCGCCATCATGTTCATCACGTTCAACCAATTTACGGATGCCTGATTCATAGAAATCGGGCGGTTTCTCGTTGAAAAAGGTGTCAAGGTGGTTTTTGACGTCTTCCACATTTTTAAATTTTTTTCCATTCAAATTGTTCTGCAGCGATCGAAACAAATGATAATCAGAAGGTGTAATGTCGGGTAAATATGGGGGAAGCGGCATGATTTCCCAATTCATCTCCTTCAGTTTGGCCAGGGTCGGTTTTGCAACATGTGGCCTGGCGTTGTCATGATAGAAAAGAACTCCTTTGCGATTGGCCAAAATCGGACGTTTTTCATCAATTGCTTTCTTCAATTCGACCAATTGCTGACAATACTTGTTGGCAGTGATCGTTTCTCCAGATGGCAAGAGCTCAAAATAGATCACGCCTCGGATATTCCACCAAATGCACAGCAGTACCTTCATCGGATGCAATCCACCTTTCGACATCGGTTCCGCCCCTTCGTGTGCCTGTTTCCATATTCTTTTGCGTTGAACATTGTTGTACAGGACCCATTTTTCATCACCAGTCACGAGCCGATTCAAAAAAGGTTCGTTTTTGATCCGTCGAAGCAAAGAAATTGCTGTTGACATACGGTCCACTTTGTTCTTTTCACTCAACTGGTGTGGCACCCATGTATCGAGCTTCAAAGTGTACCCAACCTTTTTTAAACGACGAAACGCAGTTGATTTGTTGACGTTCAATTCACTGGCAACCTCTTCCCTCGAAATACGTGAGTTATTCGCAGCTAAAGTCCTTAGAACATCGTCATCAAGCTCAGAAGGCCGTCCACTGCGAGGTTGATCTTCGAGGTTAAAATCTCCAGAACGAAATTTCGCGAACAATTTCTTTACTGTGCGGAGTGCTGGAGCACGGTCCAAATAAACTTCGCGAATATCTTTAGTTGCAGCGCCCACTGTTTTTCCTTTGCGGAATTCGTATAACATAATATGACGCATATGATCTTTTTCGTTGTTCATCTTCCATGCGTCTTTTCACTAAGCAACTCAAATCAGTTATTTTATGCTTGATTTACAGTTCGGACTGTCACCTTTCCAACGATATATAATATGTATATATTTCTTTCACGAGCGCCACTCTCAAACGATTCGTACGGCATCCAGCGGAATCGGGCACGAACTTATGCACTCATCCAATATAATATAAAATGAAATAAAATGAAATAAAAATATAAAATAAAATAAAACATAATAAATTAAAAAAATTCAACTAAAGGAAAATAAAAAGATAAAAAAATTACAATAAAATAAAATAAAGTAAAATAAAATAAAATTAAATTAAATTAAATAAAATAACATAAATTTAAATAAAATAAAATAACAGAAAATATAATAAAATAAAATAATATAAAATAAAATCAAATATAATAAAATAAAACATAAAAATTAAAATAAATTAAACTAAAGGAAAATAAAATAAAATAATATAAAATAATATAAAATTAAATTATATTAAATTAAATTATAATAAATTACTTTAAATAAAAATCAAAATAAAATAATAAATCTAAAATTAAATGAAATTAAATAAAGTAGAAAAAAACCATAACTTATTCATCATTAATTTATTATTCTTCATTCGCAGCAGCTCCTAGATTTTCTCAGCTTTTAGAACTTTAGGCTCATAGATTTTTCACTAATTGCTTATTAATGAAATAACGCAAAATCATGTACTCTTATCTCTTTTCTTATTGTAAACAACGCCGAATACAGAGGCATGCAATAAATAATATCCCTCCGCTATAGCGAGCACAGCAGATTTGCTCTTATTTTCACTTAATGCATAAATTAGGATTATTAAAATTCTCATTAGGTTTGTAGGTAAGTCAGTTCATAAGATGAGGTGAATAGAGAGCTTGAGAGTGTGGAAGTACACCACAGGAAGGTGAGTGTGGGTGAGCGCATACTACAGTACACAAAGTAAGGTTTATATCCATCCTTACTTACTACAGGAAAGGAAGTATAAATACGATTTATATAAGGCCACTGTGTCAGGCCAGGATGTCAGAGATTATTTTTTTATTATTTCCACTTTCTTTTTTTAGGCTCCGATATTAAGGAAGACACGCTGTGATGCAAAAACTGTTTAGAAACTGTAAGATGTTGTCATATTCATGAAATTCAGACAGTTTTTGAACCTACCGGCAAGCTCGGTGAGCTGGTATTGAAGCATGGAAGCGGTGCTTAGCATAGGCCGCCGTTTAGAATGGCTTGTTGTGTTAAGGCACAAATATGCCAAACGTATCCAAAAATATAGACTTCCTGCCGACTAAGGTTTAAATAGTATACCGGAACAGAGAGGGAGATAACTTATCGGTTCGAAAACGAATCGGTTCAAGGAACAATAGATGAACTATAGGATTTCAACGCGGACATCATTATAACAGAGGACAGAGGGACTACAATGTGAGCTTGTAAACAATAAATGCTCTCCAAACAGTTTATACGTATATATGTTTTTTTCTACAGGTTTTAGATGACCTCTGTATGAGTATTCAAAATATGTCGATGACATTTCCAATCATGAACTAGTCTGGTCTAAGCTCAAGCTTATGGACCTTCTCCAGATATAAGCACTCCACACTCCACTTGGATATTACTAAGGTGATATTCCCAAAAGCTCTTTCTATAGAAATTGAGCTCCGCGACAACTTTATTTCGAGAGAGAATTACAGCCTAAAACTCTGGTTTCTCACGACTCTACACCTCCTCCATTAAATCCATTCAACCTTTTATGAGTTAACTTTAAAGCCTTCGAATAAACCGGATTTTTTGCGGATCTCGTCTTGTAGGGGACTTTCGGCTTCACTTGATATCTTCAAGAAGAAAAACTGATGCGCTAATGTTGATGTGCTTATAATTGCAAAAGCAGTGCTAGAGTTCTAAGTGAAAGCACTCGAGGAGCCGAGAACGAGCCCTTTAAAATCCGATTTCCTTTAAATACTTCAGTTGGGACTCCGTATAACTTACCATCATAATATTTCCTTGAATCTCTGAACAGATTTGCCCGCCCATACAAAAATTTCACTCCAAAGTTATCTGTCCAAAGTCTCCGTATTACCCTCAGTGAGTTTTCTTTTGTTTTTTAAGCCAAAACACTACATTTCTACATTTCTCCCTAAAAGGAAATCCTCTTTAATTGAAGAAAAGCGATATCGCCCACTCACCCAACTGACTACCTTTTAACAACGCTATCACTTACTTCTTCTGACATTATTACGCCTCAGTACTTAATTTTTCTCAGTAAAATCTTCCGCTGCTTTTGACTCAATCGAATTTTCAGTTTATATCGGCAAATTAAGATCAACGCGCTGTGGAAATTAAATTAAATGTGAAACAAAGCGTCACATTGCTCATCTTTCCTGATGCTGCCGTGAGCTTGCTTTGTGCCACGTCGCAGCTGCGGAGCGCCAGCGCCTAAAAGCCATCAGCCGCTGCAGGCTTTCAGCAAAATAACGTTCGCGAATGATTATGTGACCGGAAACGAATCGCACTGCCACTCACACAACACTTCGTTATCGATGACTTTTTGAAGGGACTTATACAGGGACATACATACACGTACATCCTTCGCGTAGGCCTCGCAGGCAACGATGTCAGCGAGTGGCCGAAATGAAACGAAATGAAATGGAAGTAATGTGATATCGTTAATCATTTCATTAATCATTTTTAATATTTCGGTCACAGTCGTATTATGAACGGACGCATAGAGTCAACGTACGGCCGATACTCTGCACATCGTCAGCTGTTTGCTATTATGCGCGCTCCACTCCATGGCTTATAATTCGGTTAGTCCGCTGTGTGGGTGTGGGCGAGGGGTCTTTTTTAATGGACAACATTCGATAATTCAGCTTATTACCCTGGTAAGACGAGTTCACTTAATGTAGCTTCGTAGCTGACGCTCTTTGCTGGGAATGACATTTATTTCGGTGTGTGGGTTGGTGGAGCGCCGTTAAGTCGTTGTATCAGGCACGTCAATTGTGCCAATGGTAGGATGTAAGTTAATTGTATTATTTTTTTTAGAGAAATTACGTTTTTACGTCGTCCTCCTTCTTCAGTGGGATGATAAGAGCTCAATCAAAGTAAGATAAAATATTTATAATGCGCTTAGTTTTGCCCTTAATTTTTCGCATTTTTGATGGGATGGGACAACGTGGGCTTCTGCATGATGGATAAAATTAAGGAGAGTTGAAGGTGGTTCTTCTAAGGCAAACAATTTTTAAATTTCTTTTCATTTGCCATAAATTTCAGTCTCCAAATCAACGCCTTTGTTACCGCGCGAATATTTGCCGGGTTTTCGATCCTTAGTGGAATTCCAAATCTAACAAGGGTTGAAGGATCTGTCAAGCTGCGATCACCACCAAGAAGTTCCATCCATTCCAGAATCTTCCAGTTTTAACAATCGAGAAGCTACAAAAGTCTCCATCTATGGCACTGTTTTCAAAAAATCTATGCTTTCAGGAGCTATGACCTCTATAAGACCAACCGTGTCGAGCAGATCCCTCGGGAAGTCAGTTAGCCAGCTCCCGAAACCTCTGTTAATGTAACGGTTACTAAAGGGTTTCTGCTCTTTGGAGATATAAACTCTTGAAGATCATTTGAGTCGAATTTTCGTTGTAGTGACTCTTGCAATACTCATTTCCGCCTATTTTAAGTGTTTCGTCGAGAAGTTTCACTGAGAAGTTTTCATTCAGTTAATCGGGAAGCTTCTGAAACCCTCATCTACGGAATTACTTCTAGAAGCCGTAAACTCCAGAAGACCTTCCTAGTAAAATGTAGAAGAATGTTATATTTTTGCCTTTAGAAAAAGTTTCGCAGCTATGACTGGACTGCAGAAGACCAGAAGACCATGCAAGCCGAAGTTTCGTGCCAAATTATGGGTCGCTGAGAAGCTCCAGATTCTAGTTATCAGTCTTCCGATTCCCAACCTTCGAAGCCACTCACAAAATCAGTCGAGAGAACCCGGACCGACTCCAAAAGTAACTTTTGGAGGGAGTTGATAGCATTAGGGGTGCTGTCGGATCTCTCAAGTGGCTGTACGTAGATAATGTAAGTTCAGTTCAACTACTTTTGTGTCTGTCTAACCTTACCCCACTTCCTAGCACTCAACGGCAGAAACTTTATGATGGAAAACACAAAAGGAACTTAACAAAGAGATCATAGGATATAGAAGACTGTTTATACTAGTAGCGTTTGTTTCCCTGTGAAGAGCTTGTCTTAAACATCTAAGAGCTTCAGTATCCGGACGGCTCTTAAACTTCAATACAAAGAACCAACAGACATATTTGCATGGATGCCAAACGAACTCTCTATTGGTTGATGACTCTAACTCTGTCGTGACCATAATAAAGGTTACCCAGAAAGCTTGAAAAAATCTCAGCTCATAAAACCCAAAGCACCATTTAAAGCGCAAAACAAGATTGCCAGAAATACCAAGCAGACAATAACAGAAAATACCAAAAACTGACATGACAGCCAAAAATTTCCACAAAATCGCTGATAAAATTTTATGGTTTCTCACAAATTCCAACGAAAAAGCGCATCTGGCAAAAGTAAAGTTGATATTACCACGCTTTCAGGTGCTGCAGTGAAGCAGAATGAAAACAAAAACATCTAAAAATACAAAAAAAAAAAAAATATTAAAATTGGAAAAAAAATTAAAATATTAAGGCAAAATATTATTTGAAAAAAAATAAATAAAATATGTATGTGTAATTGAATTTTTTATTATTCATATTTTTGTCATTGTTATATATGCATTTGCTGGTGATGATCTCGATGTCGCCGCTTACACGTTAGTGGCCTGTCACCGCTTGGTACCCAGCCAATCCTCGATGATAAGATGAAGCAGCGGCTTTTGAGCACACACAGACCAATCTACTGCGGGCAACAAGCTGAGCGTAGTGTTAATGAGCCGCAGCAATGCCTAGATATATTGTACATACGTGTACATACATACGTATATGCTAACATACACAATACATGTGCAGCCATGCATTTCACATGATATCGTCCAAAGTCGAACGTGTTAATTATTCCCAAAGGATGGCGGGAAGTACTCAATTCTGCGTGCGGTTACTTCTTGCTGCTGTTGTTGTTGTTATTGAATGTTTCGTCAAAATTGACAGTAAATCAAATCAACACTGCACACAACATATAAACATGACAAGCGCCAACATTAGAAGCAACAAAAGAAACAAATGGCTCTAGTGGGAAAATATTGATGGAATTGGGTAAAAAAATACAATATATTAACTATGTTTTGTTTTGTTTTAGTATCGATAATTTTATGGTCAATTTAAAACTGAATATAAATATAAAAAATTCATAATAAACGAGTACTGGACTGGTACAGAATAGATGCTGCCAGACAAAAAAATAAAAATAAAATAAAATTAAAATAAAAAAATAAAATAAAATAAAATATAATAAAATAATATAAAATGAAATAAAATAAAATGATATAAAATGAAATAAAATAAAATAAAATAAAATGATATAAAATGAAATAAAATAAAATAAAATAAAATAAAGCAAAACAAAATAAAATAAAATAAAAGAAAATAAAATAAAATAAAATAAAATAAAATAAAATAAAATAAAATAAAATAAAATAAAAACAAATAAAATAAAATAAAATAAAAAAAATAAAAAAAATAAAATAAAATAAAAAAAAATTAAATAAAATAAAATAAAATAAAATAAAATCAAATAAAAAATAAAATAAAATAAAAGAAAATAAAATAAAATAAAATAAAATAAAATAAAATAAAATAAAATAAAATAAAAAAAATAAAATAAATAAAATAAAATAAAAAAAAATAAAATAAAATAAAATAAAATAAAATAAAATAAAATAAAATAAATAAAATAAAATAAAATAAAATAAAATAAAATAAAATAAATAAAATAAAGTAAAATAAAATAAACTAAAATAAAATAATAAAATAAATTAAAATTAATATAAAATAAAATAACAAAAATAAAGCAATAAAAATAAAATTACATTAAATAAAATAAGATAAAATAAAATAAAAAAATTAAATAAAATAAAAGAAATAAAATAAAATGAAATAAAATAAAATTACAGAAATAAAATAAAATAACATAAAATAAAATACAATAAAATAAAATTTAAAAAAAATAAATTAAAAAATTTAAATAAAATAAAATTAAATTAAATTAAAAAAAATTAAATGAAATAAAATCAAATCAAATCCAATCCAATCGAATAAAATAAAATAAAATGAAAAAAAAATAAAATAAAATAAAACAAAATAAAATTAAATAAAATAAAATGAAATAAAGTAAAATAAAATAAATTAAAATCAAATAAAATGAAATAAAATAAATTACTATATTTTGAAAATAAAATAAAATCAAATGAAATGAAAAATAAAGAAATGATACGAAATAAAATAAAATGAAAAAAAATAAAATAAAATAAAATAAAATAAAATAAAATAAAATAAAATAAAATAAAATAAAATATAATAAAATAAAATAAAATAAAATAAAATAAAATAAAATAAAATAAAATAAAATAAAATAAAATAAAATAAAATAAAGTAAAATAAAATAAAATAAAATAAAATAAAATAAAATAAAATAAAATAAAATAAAATAAAATAAAATAAAATAAAATAAAATAAAATAAAATAAAATAAAATAAAATAAAATAAAATAAAATAAAATAAATAAAATTAAATAAAATAAAATAAAATAAAATCAAATAAAATAAAATAAAATAAAATTAGGCTGATTCTTCTAAAGACACATCTGGCAAGCTTGTTAAGAGATTTCACGGCGTATACACGAACTCGGATGCGAGAGACTGTGTCTACGACTGCGCTAACGGTTAACGTACGTAGCTTATCACCAAGTATTGGTCATTCGTCATTGCTGATATTGATTGGCCATCGGGTTGATAAATCAATACCAATTCATTGATCTTATTTCCCATTTCGGACTGCCACACGCTTCACAGAGATAAATTACTGGACAATTCTAAAAAACAATTCACGAGCTCAGCACATTTCAATTGCAACACTCAAAGTGACAAGTGCGAACGCGGTTATACACCTAAATGCATAAAAATTAAATCGAAATTTGATTTAAAACCGAAAATGGACTTCTTTGCCGCCGGCGGCTTTCAACAACTCTTCAGTGATTTAAATGACACACAGCTGTATTGCAATTGGACTGATATCAATGCTGAACTAGAAGAGGGACCGACGCTATATGATTATAATTATTACACACACATACCGTTAGACTCCAATATGCAACTTACCTGCTCAAATGATCCTTTCGTGTATGCCTCGTCTTCAGATGAGCAACGGTTAACGGAGTTACATATGGATTGGGACGAAAATGGAGCGGACGTAAATGAAGCAGAGCACAGTGAATGCAGTAAAAGTAATGAGAAGGAACTGCAAAGGACACTCGATCGACTGTTAAGCTCGCCAGCTGAAGGCTCACCTGATGGAAGCTCGTCTGCAGAGAATTCCCCACCTCAAAGTTCGTCAGCTGAAAGCTCAACCACACTAAATGCGTTGGCAGAAGACTCACCAGTCTATGTCTCGTCAGTGTCTGACCCACCAGTGAATGCAGCTCATCCTGGTAGTTCACCAGCCACGCACACACATTGCGAATCAGTTTTGTTAACACAAGCCAACAGCAGTGGTGCATGTAAACTCAACAAAAGCTACAACTACAACAACCTCATCAAGCACAACGACTTGGATTCCACCATATTGGTAGAGTTCGAGACGGCCGAGTACATTACACGTGAAATGTCCGATTGGGAGGAAAAGTTCTTGGATAATTACATCGAAATAGATGAGCTCATCGACTTTCTACCCGAGAAGACACCACTCTGCACAGAGACCTGTGAACATTTTCTGATAGAGAGTTCAAAAAATCTCAAACTACATCGCCGTGCAAGAGTGCCAAAACGTGTAAATGCAACCAGCAGCCAAGTTGATCAACCCAACAACGGCTATCCTTGCACCTTCGCCACTTGTGATAAAGTCTATGCGAAACCGGCACATTTAAAGGCCCACATGCGTCGTCATATGGGCGAAAAGCCGTACACCTGCGATTGGCCTGCTTGCACTTGGAAATTTTCACGTTCCGATGAATTGGCGCGCCATCGGCGTTCGCACTCGGGTGTTAAGCCTTACAAATGTAATTATTGTTTGAAGTGTTTCGCACGCTCCGATCATCTAACGAAGCATAGGAAGGTACACGAACGACGTCTGCTCGCGGCGAGTAAGGCGGGGAAGGCGATTGATGGCGTCTTACCGCATAGCGTGCTAACAGTGCGGCCGGGTCGCAAGCGTAAGAATCAGTTATAGCAGGAGACGGAAATGTGAATTTGTATGAAATTAGTTTTAAATATATTTTTAATACTTTGAATAGTGAAGAGATGTGGGTTTTTACTTTATTGAAAGAAAGATTTAGTTAAGAACTCAAGTGAAAAAACCAAAACCTTTCAAGTCTACAGAGTTTTTAGTGAACGCTCTTGTCCATGCTTCGATGTTGCTGGTTTCTGACGTCCTACCGACTCCGCAGACTCCATTATGTTAATGTTTCTTTTTGTAAAAACCAGTTTTAGCATATGCTTGGCTGTGGATAGAGGTATACCTGCATCTTGTGCAGAGTTCTTATCAATCAAAATGGTTTCTTCTCTTGCAAGCTCGTCCTACGCACAGTTGCCCGTTATAACTCTATGTCGGAGTACCCAAATCACGGTGGGTCTGCAACCTCTAGAGAGCCTATTCAGAGTGCCATTGCTGACGTGGTGGAGATCTGAAGACAGCTCTAAGAGTATATAGTAAAAGATTGGTTGCCATTTCAGGAATCCCTGAGTATCTGGGCATGTTCAGTGGCTCTATCTCTCCAAAACTGTGTTATGAGACTAGTTTTTAGTGACTTTATGGGAACCTATGGAAGAGATCTCATTATTTCAGACAGCCTCCTCGAACCTGTCCGGTCGTGGGTAGGCAGAAGAACTCTTGTGATTCTTATTAGCCATTTTCAATACGATGATGATCATTTTATTCCTGATTGCTATTCGATGTCCAACCTTCCTTTTCTGCAAGAAAATGCCGAACCCGAACCCTTTGATTTGTGACAAGGAACATTGTCTTGCTGAAATTGAACCCCGTTTAAATTAGTATCGCCGAAAATGCGCGTTAACGAAGGCAGAAGAACAGCTTCTAATACATTTATGTACCTTTGACTGTCTATGCGACCCTTGCAAACGAACATTTCGCCGACACCATCAGCAGCCATGCAGTCCCAGATCATAATGCTGCCTCCTCCATGCTTAACAGTGGGTACCATGCAATCTGTATGATATTTTTCCCCAACCCGTCGTCTCACGAACGTCACACCAGGTGTTCCAAATATCTGTAGAAAAGAAAAAATAATGTTTTCATAATATTTATATATATATATATATATATATATATATATATATATTATGTCTTCAAAATTGCTCTAGGGTAAGAAGTAATGGCTGTTAATACTTTAAGACGATCTCAATTAAGCTTACCTCGAAGTTTGATTCATCAGACCACAGAACATTCGACTAATCTTCTTCCGTGAAATGTTGGTATCGGCGAACCCATTCCAAACGATTTTTCATATTCTTTTCTGAGAGCCGCGGCTGCTTTCGGGCTTTACATCCTATTAAACCTGCTTCCAGAAGTCTTCCTCTACCTGTTCGAGCACTTGGTGGTTTACTAAATTTATCCGAAAGGACAGCTGCTAGGGCAGAAAAAGATTTTTTGCGATCCTTTGAGAGACTCGCATATAAGTATTCGGTCTTCTCGTTTACTGGTTAGACGCTTTCTTCCACTTTTTTATCTATTATTGTGGGATTTCGTCTCCACAAATCGCCTGATAGCACATTGGACCGCGCACTGTGCACCGCGAATATCCCACCAAATTGGCAATCTCAACCTGAGACTTACCTTCTTCACTTAGAACTTGAATTCTAACTCTATTATCGTAACAGAAACATTTGAGAAGAAACGGTGACTTAGGGAAGGTTTCAAGATCGGAACAAACTCTTGTAGGACCCAGAGGGGTGAGCTAGTGACGGATGCCCAGAGTATACTGAATCTATGGAGGGAAGCCTGCTGAAGGGCAGTGAAAATGAAACACCCGGAGAAGGTGAAATCCGAAACTCCAATTGATGACTATGGAAAAGTTGTTCCATTATCCGACTATGAAGAAGTGCGAATAGTCACCGCCCACGACCTTGACAATCGCTACGCAAAAGCAAAACAAACAAAAACACAGCACTTGTTGTATTCGTTTTCCTGCTTTTATTCAACTTTATAAATTCGCCTTGAATGAATCACATCAAATACAAGAAAAAATATTTTAAATTACTATAAAATCTTTTCGTAGAGTAAGAAACATATAGGTATATATATAATTTTTTTTTTTACTTTTATAAATTAATACATAAGATTAAATTCAAATGTGAACTCTGTCCAACTCAACTACGTCCAGCACGCACACCATTCTTCTCCACTTCACCCATGACGTAAACTCTGCGATCTGTCTCGAGCATGCCCGCACGTTGGGCCTCACCTTTCTTATGTGGCATGGCATAGCGCAACTTTTGCCAAAATCTCTCATCCTGCCAGTCCAAATGGGTATTCATATCCAAATAATACTTCAGCTCCTTATCCAACATCTTATCATTCGTGATCTCGCCATATTTGATGATAATAATACGCGAACGACTTGCATTCAAAGAGCACTGATGCGCCGTGCGAAACTCCATGCGCGACCAATTCGATTCGATGAAATGCTGAGAGAGCACAATGATCGTGCGACGTGACTGATCGACCGACTCAATTATCTGTTCGGGTATGTAGGCGCCAGCGAGCCAGTTGCGTTCGTGTGTACAAATTTTAAATGGTGGATCGCACTGCTCAAGTTGTGGCAGCAACGTGCGGTTGACGAACTTTTCATCCTGATGTGCGTAAGAGATGAAAGCATCAAACGTTTTTTTGGCATCCAACTCACGTTCGTTGATGCAGGGGAAACATAGTTTACGGTTATATAACCAAACACGCAACTGTGGTCTATAGATTAAACAGATGGCAACAATGATGAGAAATACAATGACTGATGAAGATAAAACAATATACACTGTTAACAAACTAGATTCTTCAATACGAGTAATGCAAATATTTGAATAAAGCACATTTGAAAGTTTCCGTTCGGGTGCGCTAACGCAATGCAATTTATCCAAATCGGTTATTCGATTGCGATTTTCTCTCACTGCATATAAGAGGTGCTCAGCATCACAATCACATTTCCAAGGATTGTGACCAAAGGATAAATTTGTTATCATTTCATGATTTTTAAGCAAACTTTCTCTAAAACCATCACTCAAATGAGCCAATTGATTGTTACTCAGATCCAACAACGTTAAATTTGGTGGCAATTGTGATGGACTGATGTCCGTAATTTGATTGTGTGTAGCATTCAACTGAGTCACATTCGCATAGCCCAGCGTCTTTGCTGAAGGCAGTCTGCGAATGTTATTGTAACTAATGTCGAGTATTGTACTTTGGAGCCCGAGTAGTACTGGACGAGGTAGTTGAGAAATCTCGTTGATTCCCTTTCCGCTGCAATTAATTTGAAGTACTTCGCTATTACAGAAACAATCACATTTTAAGGGACATTCTAAACGTTGCCACTTGCATAAATTATTTTCGGAAATTTCATCAAGTTTTGACTGTTCACTGGGTTCAGTTTCCGCAAATTTTATCGTCTTTCTGAAATAGGCAGCGGCATTTCTGAGGATTTTCCGGAAAATATATTATTCTTTTGCGTGTTGAAGCTTCTTCAGGTAAGGATAATGAAAAGTATAAATATTTCAGATTTGTCACATCCACAATGACAGGCGATCTTGTGCGTAATTCGTTATGCCAATTGAAATTGAAGAGTGTTATGGGATTGAAGCTAATATTGATGCTGCTAAAGTTACTAAATACTTCGTCAATGGATTTCGGTGGAAACGATTTAATAGCCTTATTTGGGTTTCCAATGGGTTGTGACGATGAATCTTCTTCTTTAATTACAGAAAATAATGTTTCATTTTCATATAAATTTGTGCCCGAAACACTTTCGAATCTGTTTATGCTCAGATCTAGTATGAGCAAATGTCTCAGTGGTTTAGTACATTCTATTATAGTCGTAGCATTACTCAGTTGATTGCCGCTAAGGTGCAGTTCTCTTAGCAAATGTGTCTCTTTAAATAAATCCGTTGGCAAGGATTCTAAATGATTAAAACTTAGGTCCAAAACAAGCAGTTTCTTTTGTGCTGTCAGCAGCGCACCGTGAAGATAATGCAAATGATTGCCGCTAAGGTGCAGTTCTCTTAACAAATGTGTCTCTTTAAATAAATCCGTTGGCAAGGATTCTAAATGATTAAAACTTAGGTCCAAAACAAGCAGTTTCTTTTGTGCTGTCAGCAGCGCACCGTGAAGAAAACGCAAGTGAACGCTTTGTAAGCTCAAATAGTTTAGCTCCGTAAGTGAAGCGAATGTATTCTCAGATAAGTCGTGTATGGGAGTGTTAAATATATGGAGGTGTTTTAGAGAATGTAAATGTTGAAAATTATCTTTTGTGAAATTTATTTTTCGGTATGCAGACATTTCGATTTTCAGCGATTCTAGTGTACGCAGATTTTCTGTAAAAACGTTCATATCTAAGCTTTCATACTTATCTAAAATACGAATATCCAAGCGTTTTAATGACTTTAAATTTTCCAGAAATCCCATAGTAAATGGGACCTCTAGAATCAATGTTAAATTCTCAATACCGTTTGAGTTTTGAAAGAAATTGTCTTGAGGCCAGCCATGGAAATATATTACTGCGTCATATTTAGTGCCTCTCCGACTTAGTATATTAGGCAAGTGAGTACAACTGCTTATGTTGAACTTTACATCATGATATATTTCCAATTTCAAAACCAAATGAATTAGAATCTCATAGATAATCGGTGGTCTATTATCGCAATCAATATAAATACTCGTTATGGAATCTAAATTTTGATGTCTATAAACCACTTTTCCACCACTTTTCCACTCAGACAGATAACAATCCATTTTAAATTCACCACAATCGCAATGTCCCCAGCCACCCTGATAGCAATTAGTTGCCATTGAAGTACCATTCGTAGTGTCTAACTGTGTCGCGTTGCCTTCTAAGGCACAGTATAACTTATCCAAATCTATTATCCGGTCGCGATATTCCTTCAGCGCAAACAAAAGTTGCTCAGCTCTGTGATCACATTTCCAGGGATTGCCCGCAATAAATATATTTTTTAATGTTTTGTAGTTTTTTAACACACTGGGAAGGAAATCGCCACTCAACTGATTGTTACTCAGATCCAACACAGTTAAATTTGGTGGCAGTTGTGATAGACTGAGCGTTTCATTTTGATATAAATTTTTGCCCGAAAAACTTTCGAATCTGTTATTGCTCAGATCTAGTATGAGCAAATTTCTTAGTGGTTTGGTACATTCTATTATATTCGTAGGATTACTCAGTTGATTGCCGCTAAGGTACAGTATA